>VMDO01012321.1:0-62747 GCA_007922755.1 Pedetes capensis | reverse complement strand
GGGAAGATAAGAATGAGGTCAATATAAATAGACTAGAAATCGCATGTAATTGTTCTAACAAGATAGAAACAAAGACCACTACAGGAAAAGTTTCTATCTTAAACAGAAATGGAACCCAAGGACATATAGAAAAATACTATATAGTAAAAGATAGAGAAGACTTGGATGGGAAACTTAGATGGGAAGGGGGGAAGGGGGGGAAACATAGAGGAGGTTAAGGGGTAACCTATATGAATAATGCTTATCAAATTGCATATATGAAAATTGTCACAATGAAAAGCATGTCAAAATGAATCGCATTATGATGTACATTAAAAATTTCTAATTAAAAAAAAAAACCCATCAGTTCTTCTCCTGTCTCCCTTATTGAGTGTCCAGCTTTCATAAGCATATGATGCAACTGAAAATACTGTGGCATTAGTCAGGTGCACCTTCATTTTCAATGTGATATCTTTGCTTTTCAACACTTTAAAGAGGAATTTTGCAATAGATTTGTCTTTTGATTTCTTGACTGCTGCTTCCATGGCTGTTAATTGCAGATCCAAGTAAAGCAAAATCTTAAACAACCTCAATCTTTTCTCCATTTGTCATGAAATTGCTTATTGACCCAGTTATAAGGATTTTTGTTTTCTTTATACTGAGGTGTAATCCATACTGAAGACTGTGTTCTTTGATCTTCATCAGTAAATGTTTCAAATCCTCTTTACTTTCATCAAGTAGAGTGGAGTTATCTGCATAACACAGGTTGTTAATGAATCTTCCTCCAATCCTGATGCCACATTCTTCTTCATAAAGTCCAGCTTCTTGGATTATTTACTCAGGATAGAGATTGAAGACTTAAGGTGGAAGGATACAGCTCTGATGCACACCTTTCCTTATTTTAACCCAAGCAGTGTTTCCTTGTTCTGTTCAAATGATTGCCTTCTGGTCCATGTACTTACTCCTCATGAGTACAGTTAAGTGCTCTGGTATTCCCATTCTTTGCAATGTTATCCATAGTTTGTTGTGATCCACAGAGTCAAATGCCTTTTTGTAGTCAATAAAACATAGACATCTTTCTGATCTTTCTGATCAGCAGTTTGCTTTACTTGACATTATTTAAGGAGATATTTTTTAACTTTCAAATACATGAACCAATACTCATTCATTTGTTTAGCAGCAAGTATTCACTAATAACTTTATTATGTTCTGGGCACTGCTCTAGGCACTGGAAATAAAGTGGTGTATAAAACAAACAATAGAGCTCCTTCTCAACCTTATATTTGTGTGTGTGCGCGGGCACTTGCATGCACTGGCTAATATCCATGTTATATTAGCAGTGATGTCCCTGGTTCCACACCCTCTTCTGAATTCGACTTGATTTTGAACGATCTTTACCAAAATTTTATTTGGGTGAGATATTATTGTTATTATTCAATAATTTTCACACTTGGTTTGATCCCCTTTCTTATGAATAGGCACAAATATGAATTTCTTCCAGTTTTTGGCCAGGTTGCTGTTTTCCAAATCTCCTGGCATAAACAAGTTAGCCCCTCCAGTGATGCACGTTTATTGAAACCTTTCAGTTGGTATTCCATCAGTTCCTGGAGCCTTGAGTTTCACCAGTTCCTACAAGACAGCTTCCACTTCTTCCTTCAGTGGCATTGGTTCCTGATCATATGCAACCTCTTGAAATGGTTGGTCATCCACCAATTCTTTTTGGTATAATGACTTTGTATATTCCCTCTATCTTCTTTTGAGCTTTCCTGCATTGTTAAATATTTTCTCTGTTGAATCCTTCACTATTGCCACTCGAGACTTGAATATTTTCTTCAATTCTTTAAGGTTGAGCATAACAGACTGTGTTCTTCCCTTTTGGTTTTCTCTCTCCAGCTCTTTGCACATGTCATAATACTTGATTTTGTCTTCTCGAGCCCACCTTTGAAATCTTCTGTTTAGTTCTTTAACTTCATCATCCTTTTACCTTAGCTGCTTGATGTTCAAGGGCAAGTTTCAGAGTCCCTTCTGACATGTAATTTGGTCTTTTCTATTTTTTCTGTCTTCTTTATAACTGTTTGCTTTCCTCAAGAATGATGTCTTTGAAGTCATGCCACCACTAATCTGGTCTTTGTTTATTAGTGTCTAATGCATCAAATCTGTTCTTGAAATGGTCTCTGAACTCAGGTAGGATATATTCAAGGTCATACCTTGGCTCTTGTATACTTATTCTAATTTTCTTCAGTTTCAATTTGTACCTGCATATGAGTAGTTGATGGTCTGATCCACAGTCAGCACCTGGTCTTGTTCTGACTTTTGGTGTTGAGCTTTTCCATCTTCTTTTTCCACAAATGTTCCTGTATGTTCCATCTGGCAAATTCCTGTGTATAGTTGCTGTTTATGTTGGTGAAACAATATATTTCCAACGAAAAAATCTTTACTTTGACAAAATTCTATGATTAGATTGCCAGCATCATTTCTGTCACCAATGCCATATTTTCCAACTATTGAACCTTCTTCTTTATTACCAACTTTTGCATTGCAGTTAGCAGTAATTATCAGTGCATCGTGACTGCATGTTGCTCAATTTTAGATTGCAAAGACATTATAAAATGGAATTTTAAAATTTATCAGTTACCAGAATTCTGAAGACTCCCCCCCCCCCCCCCGTAAGGCAACCATTTTGTCTCTTTGTGTAAATTAAGATAATTCTTGTTTCTGGTCACAAAGAAGACTGAGATTTTCTTTGGACTAGTAAATAAATCAGTACTTAATGATGATTTCTCCACTTATAAGCTGAGTGACCTTAGACAAGTTATTTAACTCTTTTAACCTCTGTATGCCTGCAGCCATAGCCCTGTGGCATCCGATCCCTTCAGATCTCAGAAGCTAAGCAGGGTCGGGCCTGGTTAGTACCTGGATGGGAGACCGCCTGGGAACACCAGAAGCTGTAGGCTTGGGAGAAGGACCTGGCAACCCCCTCCCAAAAGTCAATCTGCCATTGAAAACTATGAACAGCAGAGAAGCACTGACAATAGTGTTTCCCCTGTTGTACAGAGGGTCGCTATGAGTCGGATACCAACTCGACGGCACCTAACAACAACAACAACAACAACAACCTCTGTATATCCAGATATAAAATCATGGTATTAATATCTACTCCATAGGTTTTTGAAGATTATAAATAATGTATATAAAGCATCTATGCTGTTTATAAATAGTTATTCTAACTTTTTTTTACTAGAAGATAGAAAAATACAAATAAAAGGAGGCTAAATTTCTAAATTTATTGTTTCAGAATTTATTTTTCTACATCTTTATGTCAGTCTGCCTCTCAATTTCTGAACTTCACCTTTAAATGAATGGTGTCTAAACTACATCTTATAAACATCTGATTTAATTAAACTTAAAATATTTTTATCATATTATTAATTTTTTTATTAGAATATCATCCCCTTATAAATTTAATCCAAGATTAAGAATCAGGTGTTTTTTTTTTGGAAACATTGTAGTAATTTATTATTATTTATGCTTGGGCCTATGTTTGTGTTTATTCATAATTTGATATATGAATATACTTCAAAAAATATGAGTTTAGAGTTGGATGCAGTGGTGCATGCCTGTAATTCCAGGGACTTGGGAGGTGGAGGCAGGAGGATTATGAATTTGAGGCCAGAGGGAGCGTGTGTGATTTAGCTAGCTAGACCCTATCTCAAAATTAAATAAATAAAAAATGGGTTTATGGGTGCGACTTAGAGTGCTTACAAAAGCATGCATGAGGTTCAGTCCTCCAGTATTACAAAAGAAAGGGAGCGAGGGAGAGTGGAAGGAAGGAAGGAAGGAAGGAAGGAAGGAAGGAAGGAAGGAAGAAAGGAAGGTAGGAAGGAAAGGATTTAAATTGTCCTTTATTGTTGATTATTTATTTATGACCTATTTACCTGTTGTGTACAGCCATACCACCCTGGCATCTGATCTCATCAGATCTTGGAAGCTAAGCAGGATAGGGCCTAGTATGGGCCTGGTTAGTCCTTGGATGGGAAACCATCTGGGAATACCAGGTGTTGTAGGCTTGGGGGAAAGGACCCAGCAGCCTACTCCTGAAACAATCACCCATCGAAAACTCCATAAACAGTATTAAAGCACTGACATAGTGCTAGACATGACACCTAATGACAACAGCAACAATTTACCTATTATTAATGCAGATAATCAATTGACATCTAGAATTTAATCAGTTTATGAGATTTATGTTTTTTCCTTTATATATATATTTTTTGCACAATTAGGATCATCTTACCTGTGTGGCGTCCTATAGTTATAAGTAGGAGTAACTTTTTTTCTTAGTGCTGTATAAAATGATGATTTATCATCTTTAAACCAATAGAGACTTATATTAATGACAGGGTAGCCTGTTCTCAAGACATTAATTAAATTAATGATGTGTCAGATAAGTGAAAGAAGAACTGCAGGAAAAAGATACCTATAGGATACTAGAGGGCAGTAAAGAAGGGCAAAATCAGGGAAGACTTCCTGGAGGAAGTGCCTGCATATTTTAGTTTTCAAGTAAAAATGAAGTTAGGCAAAAAAGAATTCCAGAGGAAAGAAATATCAGGGAAGAAGGATAAGAGCAAGAGAGATGATGACAAGTTTAGAGAGCAAAAAAGGTAACTGAGCAGAAGAAAAGGGGAAAAAAAAGTATGAGCTTCCCTATTAATGATCAGTAGACATCTAATTTTTTAAAGCAGTTAACCCAATGAATTATTGACTTGAGTTTGTGTTCTCTAGCAGATCAGCGGGATATCAAAATGTGTTTTCTTGGGGCTACCTACCTACTTTTCCCACTATTTCCAGCTGTGACCAGTGAGATAGGCAGTTTGACTCCTCAGTGCTTTTTTTGTGTGTGTATGTATGGTATTTGAGAATTGAACCCAGGGTGCTCCACCACTGAGCTACCCCAGCTACATTAAACCTTTTTTTGGAGACAAGGTCTCACTAAATTGTGCATGTTTCCTCTGACCTTGAATTTTGCGATTCTCCTGCCTCAGTGTCCTCACTTGCTGGGATTACAGGTGTGCACTATGTCACCCAGCTTCTCAGTGCCTTTCTTGTTGTTGTTGTTGTTGTTAGGTGCCGTCAAGTCGGTATCCGACTCATAGCGACCCTCATAGGGTTTTCAATGGCTGACTGTTTCGGGATTGCCTTGGGAGTGGATTGCCAGACCCTTCTCCCATTTTTGCGGTGCTGGAAATTGAACTCAGGACCTCAGATACTGCAGCGCAGCGCTCTACCAACTGAGCCAAATCCCAGCCCATGCCTTTCATAATTGCTGTTTATTTGATTCTCCTGCCTCAGTGTCCTCACTTGCTGGGATTACAGGTGTGCACTATGTCACCCAGCTTCTCAGTGCCTTTCTTAATTGCTGTTCATTTGTCATTTCCTCTTGAAACCTTTTCAGTGGATGTGTTAAGGTATTATGTTAATTCTATTTCTCTCTCTCTCTCTCTCTCTCTTTCTTTCTTTCTTTTTTTTTGCAGTACTTGAGTATTGAACCCAGGGCCTTGTACATACTTTGCAAGTACCCTTAGCCACTTTTTATTTTTTTATCTTGTGACAAGGTCTCCTAAATTACGCAGGCTGCCTCTGGCTTCAAACCTGTGATCCTCCTGCCTTTGCCTCCCAACTTGCTGGGATTACAGGTGTGAGCCACCCTGCCCAGCCCTAATTATGTTAATTCTAAGGCAGTACTTTAAATCTTCTGTAGGATATGTTAATTTGCTTGCCCAACCAAATTTACCTGTCAAGATGATTCCAAGAATAGAGATATTAGCTCAAATAATATAACAACATAAAAATCACATTTTTGACCTTACTAAATATGTTTGAATTTTCTTCCAAAATCAAGTCAATCAATTCATCTAACAAACTTATATTCTGATGAATTATCTCTGCTTTTCTTAAAGAGAAAAAAAAATGTACATAGACAAATGCTTGTTTTCTCCTTTAGGTTTTTTTTTGTTGTTGTTTCTTTTGTGTCATTTTGGCCAAGGACGTTTACTCCATTGTCAAAATAAAGACTGGGTATCTTTTCCAGGAACTGTAGCTTGCACTTTATTCTATTTGAGCTGGTGTAATTTTATAGTCGCTCCAGTTGGGGATTATTGTTTCAGCCCCAACACTGTGATGAATACCATTTTTTTAGGTTGAGTAGCACATACAAGAATACTACAATTCACATCACAAAAAATACAAGCATTCATCTCCCATCAAGTAATCAACACAGCTTATAATCTAAGTACTGATCAGAGATGGCTCATCCTTTTTAGAGTAGGCCAACATTTATTCTAGTATAGTCCTATTTACAGGCTTCCTATTAATGTTCTACCTCCTATAGAAATGTGGCCCAGTTAACTTTCTTGAACCTGTTCACAATTCTACTGGGTAGTATACTTGACTTTTTGTAGTTCTATTAATACAATAACTAAAAGATGATTTACTTAATAATGGCTTCATCTGCAGTTGTTAGGGTTATATGCTATATATGTGTAAGTTTTTCCTCTCTGTGGTTCATTCAATTTTGTGTATAGGAAAGCAGTCCTTTCTCCAGTCCATTTACTGCAGTTGGTCGAGAAAGAAAGTAAATTCTCTTTACTCATCCTAAATGGCAAGGTAATTTATATGCTTAGCCATGGTGGCTGCTTTCTGAGAGAGTGGAATACTGTCCTACACAGCATTGACCAGAATTCATATGGAGAATGATAAATTGAAGGTGCTTGTATTGTTAGGTCTCTCTTAGACCATTCTTTTGATATAAAGTTCTCAACCACGTTCTTGTATGAGAATCTTAGACCCTTTTGAATTTCTAAATATTTCAGAAATTTGAAATAGAATTTGAAATTTGAAAGAGAATTCCTCTGCTCATCTTTCATATGAATTTGGTTGTTTGAATAAGTCTAATTTTAAGAGCTGTTTTTAAAAACTCAATTTTTTTTATTTTGAGTTTTAAAAACTCAATTTTTTCTGTTTTTTTAAAATATGCACAAAAGCAGAAGGAATAATATTTTAAACCTTTGTGTACACATCTCCCAGTTCAGCAGTCTTCAGTATTTTGCCAGATGTATTTCATGAGTTCTTGCACTTTGCTTTACTATATTATCTGAAGTAAATCTCAGATATTGTTTCATCTCCTTTGTAAATAAGGAGACCATTTGAACACCATCAGTTTAAGAACTTGTTAAAATATACTGGCATGTCAGAAAAGGTGATCCATGTATAAATGAATATGTTGTTATAAACATAACTTCCTTTTAGGTGATCTCTCTGACCTGTTAGGCTAAGGGTTCAAAATTAACTATTTTGATTTTTGAAAAGCTGATATTCTACTACCACCAAATAAGAGAAAAAGTACTATTATTCTTATTTCTACATAGAAAAAGAATTACTACATTAGAAGCAGCAAAGCTTTCCTTTTAACTTCCTCAGTATTAAATTTCTGTGTTCAGAATAGAAAGCTCATAATTGAGACAAGCTTTCTTTGTCTTTTAATTATCTTCCCAACTTTCTATTGTATATAATTATGTGAGTGGTGACTGGCTGTCCGTGTAAATTAGGCAGGATTGTCTAGATACGGCTAGGGGTTAAATGAAGCTTTGTGAGTGCCAGCACACTCTCATTTTGGTTAAATTTCAGAGCAATCTTGCACATGTGCTTCTGGAGAAAAAGTCCATCTCTTTTATTTTCAATTGCTCCTTTGACTTTAAAGAAAATAATGGAGAAACTTTTATTGCACTAAAAAAAAAAAAAGAAAAGAAAAGAAAAGAAAAGTTGTGCCCAAGAATGATTGTACAAGCTTTGTGACTATCAGAATCCTAAGGTTCTTGTGGGACTGGGGTTTAGCTCAGTTGGTAGAGTGCTGCCCTGCACTCCCTGAGGATGCAGGTTCAATCCCCAGCACTGCAAACATGGGAGAAGGACATGGCAATCTACTCCCAAAGCCATCCCGAAGCAATCAGCCATTGACCCTTTGAGGGTCACTATGAGTTGGACCTGACTTGACAGCACCTAACAACTACAAAGTTATTGTGGACCTCTACCTATCTACTTAGTTTTCCATTTTCTTTTAAAATTAATTTTAACTGATACATAAAAACACAAAGATAGTACTTAAAAAAATTTTTTTTTTGGCACTAGGGAGTTGAACTTGGGACCTTACACATGCTTTTTGCAAGCACTCAACCACTGAGCTGTACCCATAGCCCATTTTTCATTTTGTATTTAGAGTCAGGGTCTAAGTTACACAGTCTGTGTTTGGCCTCATACTTGTAATCCTCCTGGCTCCACCTACCAAGTGGATGGGATTAAAGACATGTACCATCATGCCTGGGAAGACAGTACATATTAATGGGGTAGTGTGATGTTTCTATGCATGTATACATTGTGTAATGTTTAAATCAGGTTACATATATCAATCTTCTCAAACATCTATTATTTCTTTGTGGTGAAAACTTTCAAAATCCTTTATTCTAGCTTTTTGAAATATAAATTATATTATCATTGTCCATAGTCAACCTACTATACAGTAGCTCTCCAGAACTTCACGCTCCTATGTAACTGTAACTTAGTACTTATATTGATCAGTCTTTCCTCTTCCTTCCTTTCCCTCTGTTTCTTTAGTCATATCCACTGTCCATAATGTTTTGCTAAGTGTTTCTCAATTTTATTAGAGTATATTAAAATTAAAAAACTAAAGAGAAGATTTCAAAGGTCAGCTCAAGAATGCAAAATCAAGTATTATAATGATGTGCAAAGAGCTAGAGTTAGAAAGCCAAAAGAGAACACACACTGTTATTCTCAAACTTAAAGACTTGAAGAAAATATTTGAGTGGCAAAGGTGAAAGAATCTACAGATAAAATATTAAATGATGTTGTTGTTGTTGTTGTTAGGTGCCGTTGAGTCGGTATCCGACTCATAGCGACCCTCTGTACAACAGGGGAAACACTATTGTCAGTGCTTCTCTGCTGTTCATAGGGTTTTCAATGACAGATTGATTTTTGGGAGGGGGTTGCCAGGTCCTTCTCCCAAGCCTACAGCTTCTGGTGTTCCCAGGCGGTCTCCCATCCAGGTACTAACCAGACCCGACCCTGCCTAGCTTCTGAGATCTGACGGGATCAGATGCCACAGGGCTACAGCTGCAGGCTTAAATGATATAAGAAACACCAAAAGAAGATGAAAGGGATACACAAAGTCATTATACCAAAAAGAACTGGTGGATGACCAACCATTTCAAGAAGTTGCATATGATCAGGAATCAATGGTACTGAAGGAAGAAGTGAAAGCTGTCTTGAAGGAATTGGCAAAACACAAGGCTCCAGGAATTGATGGAATACCAATTGAGATGTTTCAACAAATAGTTGTAATACTGGAGGTGCTAACTTGTGTATGCCAAGAGATTTGGAAAATAGCAATCTGGCCAACTGACTGGAAGAGAAACATATTTGTACCTATTCCCAAGAAAGAATATGGCCTCATACTTGTAATCCTCCTGGCTCCACCTACCAAGTGGATGGGATTAAAGATGTGTGCCATCATGCCTGGGAAGACAATACATATTAATGGGGTAGTGTGATGTTTCTATGCATGTATACATTGTGTAATGTTTAAATCAGGTTACATATATCAGTCTTCTCAAACATTTATTATTTCTTTGTGGAAATTTCTTTGTGGAAATTTCCTTGTGGAAATTATCAAATAATATCATTAATATCTCACACAAGTAAAATTTTGGTAAATACCATTCAAAAGCAACTGAAGCAATATATTGACAGGGAACTGCTGGACAATCAAGCTGGATTCAGAAGAGAGCATGGAACCAGGGACATCACTGAAGATGTCAGATGGATGTTAGCCAAAAGCAGAAAATACCAGAAAGATACCTACCTATGTTTTATTGACTGTGCAAAGACATTTGACTCTGTGGATCACAACAAATTATGGATAACATTGTGAAGAATGGGAAAACCAGAGTACTTAGTTGTACTCATGAGGAATAAGTACATGGTCCAGGAAGCAATCATTCAAATAGAACAAGAAAACACTGTCTGGGTTAAAGTCAGGAAAGGTGTGCATCAGGGCTGTATCCTTCCACCATAAGTCTTCAATTTCTATCCTAAGCAAATAATCCAAGAAGCTGGGCTTTATGAAGAAGAATGTGGCATCAGGATTGGAGGAGGATTCATTAACAACCTGTGTCATGTAGATAACTCCACTCTACTTGCTGAAAGTAAAGAGGATTTGAAACACTTACTGATGAAGATCAAAGACCCCAGCCTTCAGTATGTATTGCACCTGAACATCAGAAAAACAAAAATCCTTACAACTGTATTACTAACCAACTTCATAATAAATAGAGAAAAGATAGAGGTTGTCCATGATTTCGCTTTACTTGGTTCTGTAATCAACAGCCATGGAAGCAGCAGTCAAGAAATCTACAGACTCATTGCATTGGGAAAAAGTGTTGCAAAATACCTCTTTATAGTGTTGAAAAGTAAAGATGTCACATTGAAGACAAAGGTGCACCTTATTCTTGCCATGGTATTTTCTGTTGCACCATGTGCTTGTGAAAGTTGGATGTTGAATAAGGGAGACAGGAGAAAAATGGATGCTTCTGAATATTGATTATTTGAATATTGAATATTGATGCTGGAAACGAATATTGAATTTACTATTGACTGCCAAAATGGACCAACAGATCCATCCTAGAGGAAGTGCAACCAGAGTGCTCCTTTGAAGCAAGTGTAACTAGACTGCTTCTTATGCATTTTGGAAATGTTGTCAGGAGGGACCAATTCCTGGAGAAGAACATCATGTTTGGGACAGTGGCAGGTCATTGAAAAAAAGGAAGACCCTCAACTGGATGGGTTGATATAGTAGCTGTAGCAATGAGGTTAAGCATTAAAAATATGTGCATAACATAGTATTGGGGCATGTTTTGTTCTGTTTTACATAGGGTCACTATGAGTTGGTCCCAACTTAATGGCACCTAATAACAACAATTAGAAGAAAGCAAATATCCTTCAGATCTTGCATTTTGAAATTTCTTATGCAAGAAAGGAACTCTATTAACATAAAAACTCTACTGTTTTTATCTATATAGCTTTATGCAAGAAACATTGTTAACATACTAAGTAAGAAATGCAGTCCACATAATTTATTTCATGTAGGTATTTAATTTGTGAAATGTCCTAGCTAAGAAATTTCAGGAAAAGTTTTATTTTGTAGCCACAAAAATGCAATTTTTTCTTACAGTGTGAATGGTTTCAGTTGGATTTTCCAGTTTTTGTCCTAATTTAATGTATGGAGATTCATCTCTATTTTCTTACTCATTCCTTACAGATCAAGGAGGTAGAGAAATTGTACACACACTCATTAGATTAATATCTAAGTGCTCACTCTATTGCCTGTCCAAAATCCAATTAGGGGTTTCTGATAAGGCATTAAGTACTTTCAGTAATCAGTTGCAGGGGATTTGGAAGATGCTTCAGGTGGAAAGTCCAGAAGCAAGAGAGACTGTGGCTCCTTTGTGGAACAGTACATTGTTCAGTAGATTACCTTCTTGAACATTTCATTTAAAGTAAAAGAACAGTTGATTTTTCTAGTGTTGTAGTAGCTTACAACCATTTGGTTGAATTGTGTGATATGGTATTTAAAAATTCACTATATAGTTGCTGTGAATCTACAAATTTACATGGCACACATGATGAGTAAGAATGTTAAAAGAAAGAACTGTTGGTGGTGTTATTTTCTTAGTGCCTATTGCCCCTAAAGTCATTTGTGTTTCAACAACACAGATACCTGGGACCCAATTTGGACCTATTATATCAGAATTTTGATGCAGAAGGAAAATGATTTTGAGAACTTTGGGGTTACTCTCTTTTGTATTTTTTGTCAAATTAGATTAGATGAATATATAAAGCAGTACTTCATACCTTTCGAAATGTATTCCCTTATGAAAATAATTTTACACTCCCATACTTAGATCAGTTAAGCAGATGGTATATTATACTAAAATTTATGATGGATTACTTTTCTTCCTAAAATTACTTAGCTAGGCTGGTAGAATATGTTAACCATAAGATCTTGCTTCATCTGGCTTTTGCAATAAAATAAAAGTATGTTGTTGTTATGAGGTGCTGTTGAGTCAAGTCTGACTCATAGTGACCCTATGTACAGTGCAGTGAAATACTCTTCAATTCTGTGCCAGGCACATGATCTTATTTTTGGTTAAGCCCATTGTTGTAGATAGTGTGTCAGCCCATATAGTGGAAGGTTTTCCTTTTTTTTTTTTTTTTTTTTTTTTTTGCTGACCTGCCACTCTCCCAAACATGATGTCTTTCTCCAGGGATTGGTCTCTCCTGACTATATGTCTGAAATAAGTAAGATGCAGTCTAGCCATCCTTGCTTCCAAGGAGCACTCTGGTTGCCCTTCTTCTAGAACGTATCTGTTGGTTCTTTTGTCAGTCCATGGTATATTCAATAATTGTCTCCAGCACCATAATTCAAAGCATCAATTCTTTCCTGTCTCCCTTGTTCAGTATCCAGATTTCATAACCATATGATGCGACTGAAAATACCATGGCATGAGTCAGGTACACTTTCGCCTTCATTGTGACATCTTTACTTTTTAATACTCTAAAGAGATCATTTGCCATAGCTTTTCCCTGTGCAGTGTGTCTTTTGATTTCTTGACTGCTGCTTCCATGGGTGTTAATTGTAGAACCAAGTAAAGCAAAATCATGGACAACCTCAATCTTTTCTCCATTTATTGTGAAGTTGCATATTGATCCAGTTGTAAGGATTTTTTTTTTTGTTGATGTTTAGTCACAATCCATACTGAAGGCTATGTACTTTGATCTGCATCAGTAAATGTTTCAAATCCTCTTCATTTCCACAAGCAGAGTTGTGTCATCTGCATAACTCACGTTGTTAATGAGTTTTCCTCCAATCCTGACGCTGTGTTCTTCCTCATAAAGTCCAACTTCTCAGATTATTTGCTTAGCATAGAAATTGAAGACATATGGTAAAAGTATACAGCCCTGATGCACATCTTTCTCATCTTTAAGCCAGGCAGTATTTCCTTGTTCTATTTGAACAACTGCCTCCTAGTTCATGTACAGATTCCTCATGAGTACAATCAAGTGCTCTGGTATTCCCGTTCTTCAAAGTGTTATCCATAATTTATGATGGATGCCTTTGCATAGTCAATAAAACATAGATGGACATCTTTCTGATATTCTCTGCTTTTGGCTAATATCCACCTGACATCAGCAATGATGTTCCTGATTCCCCACCCTCTTATGAATCTGGGATGGTTTTCTGGCAGTTCCTTGTCTATGTACTACTACAGTTGCTTTTGAATGATCTTTAGTAAAATTTTGCTTGTGTATGACATTAATGATATTGTTTAATAGTTTCCACATTCGGTTGGATCCCCTTTTTTGGGAATAGGCATAAATATGAATCTCTTCCAATCAGTTGGCCAGGTTGCTATTTTCTAAATGTGTTGGCATAAACATGTTAGTATCTCCAGTGCTGCATCTGTTTGTTGAAACATCTCTATTGGTATTCCATCAATTCCTGGAGCCTTGTGTTTTGCCAATTCTTTCAAGGCCACTTCCATTTCGTCCTTCAGTACCATTGGTTCCTCTTCATAGGCAACCTCTTGAAATGGTTGGCCATCTACCAGTTCTTTTTTGTATAGTGACTCTGTGTATTCCTTCCATCTTTTGATATTTCCTTCATTGTTTAATATTTTCCCTGTAGAGTCTTTCACTATTGCCACTTGAGGCTTGAATTTTTTATTCACTTCCTTAAGCTTGAGAAACATAGAGTATGTTCTTCCCTTTTGGTTTTCTGTCTCCAGCTCTTTGCATGTTATTATAATATTTGTTTTTGTCTTCTTGAACTGCCTTTTGAAATCTTCTGTTTAGTTCCTTAACTTCATCATGTCTTCCTTTACTTTAGCTGCTCTATGTTCAAGGGCAAGTTTCAGAGTCTCTTTTGACATGTAGTTTGGTCTTTTCTATTTTTGCTGTCCTTTTAATAACTTTTTGCTTTCTTCATGAATGATATTTTTGATGTCTTGCCACAACTTGTCTATCTTCTGTCATTTATATCTAATGCATTAAACCTCTTCTTGAGATGGTCTCTGAACTTAGGTGGGATATACTCAAGGTTGTACCTTGGCTCTTGTACACTTGTTCTAATTTTCTTCAGTCTCTGTTTGACCTTGGATATCAGAAGTTGATGGTCTGATCCACAATCAGCATCTGGTCTTGTTCTGACATTTGATATGGAGCTTTTTCATCATTTCTTTCCACAAATGTAATCAATTTGGTTCCTGTATGTTCCATCTGGTGAAGTCCTGTGTTTAGTCGCCATTTATGTTGGTGAAAAGTGTATTTGCTATGAAAAGGTCATTGGTCTGACAAAGCAGCTAAAGTAAAGGAAGACATGATGAAGTTAAGGAACTAAACAGAAGATTTCAAAAGGCAGTTCAAGAAGACAAAAACAAATATTATAATAACATGCAAAGATCTGGAGACAGAAAACCAAAAGGGAAGAACATACTGTTTCTCAAGCTTAAGGAAGTGAATAAAAAATTTAAGCCTCATGCGTTCTCCAGCATCATTTCTGTCATCAAGACCATATTTTCCAACTATTGTGCCTTCTTCTTTGTTTCTAGCTTTTGTATTCCAATCACCAGTAATTATCAGTATGTCCTGATTGCATATTTGATCTATTTCAGATTGCAGAAGCTGGTAGAAATCTTCCTTATCTTTATTTGTGGCCTTAGTGGTAGGTGCATAAATTTGAATAATGTCAGTTTGCTGCACTCTGGGGGCTTGTGTGTTGCGATGAGGCTGAAAGCTATGCCACTGGTATCTCAAATACCAGCGGGGTCACCTATGGTGGACAGGTTTCAGCTGGATTTCCACCCTAAGACAGACAAGGGAGTGGGACCTGACAAACCACTCCCAAAACAACTAGCTGTTGAAAACTCTATGAATAGCAACTCTATGAAACTCTATGAAACACTGTCAGATATAGTGCCAGAAAATGAGCCCCCAGGTTGGAGGGAACTCAAAAGACTACCAGAGAAGAGTTGCCTCCTCAAAGTAGAGTCTACCTTGATTACGGAAATGGAGTAAAGCCCCAGGGACCTCCATTTGCTGATGTGGCACGACTCAAAATGAGGAGAAACAATTGTAAACATCCATTAATAATTGGAACATGCAATGTATGTAGTATGAGTCTAGGAAATTAGAAATCATTAAAGAAGAAATGGAGAGAATAAACATTGACATTCTAGGCATGAATTAAATAAAATGGACCAGCATGGGCCATGGTGAGTCAGATAATCATGTGGTCTGCTATGCTGGGAATGACAAACTAAAGAGAAATGGGATTACATTCATCACCAAAAAAGACATCTCAAGATCTGTCCTGAAATACAATGCTGTCAGTGGTAGAATAATATCCATATGCCTATAAGGAAGGCCAGTTAAAATAAAAGTATATCAACTAATAAATTAATAATTTATAGATCATAAATAATAGCTGATAAGTTTCATTAAAAATATAAAGAATTTTCAAATGAAAAACTTCATTTAATTTTTATGAAACCTCTCTCAGTGGGCCATATAATTTCTTTGTGTCTGAAGTTAAATGACTAGCTTAAGAATATACAGGAAGCAACTTAGTCTGATTTCTTCAGGCTCTAAAACCACTTCACCATTTGTTCACTTGCTCTATCTATCATCAAACATATATTGATGTGGACACTGGCTTGAGAATAGGCATGTTCAGCCCAGGGCCACATGTGGCCCCATAAAATCTTTTAACAGCGTATGTTTTTTAGCATTTCTTTTCTTCATGACTTCTAGTTTTGAAGTTTGAAAGTGATACTATGCATGTTTGTGGAATGCTACTAAGGCTTCCTTACAACATACTGGGTTGGTGCCACAGTATCAAACTCTAACCTTCAAATAGCATATATATGTTCCATTCAGTAATGTGAATCAGGGTCATACCATTGTCTACCACCCGGTCAGTTGAATATAATCAGGTTGAATTTGAAGTGATTCAAAGCCATTCGAATCCACTTAAGAGTGCATCAGAAATTACATGAGTTTTTTAAAAGCCAGGAGTGGTGGTGTGTGCCTGTAATCCCAGTGACCTGGGAGGCAGAGGATTGTAAGTCTCAGGCCAGAGGCAGCCTGTGTAACTTAGTGAGACCATGACTCAAAATAAAATAAATAAATAAATAAAAATTAAAAATGGGCTGGGGGTCCACTCCAGTGGTAGAGCATTTGCAAAGTGTGTGCAAGGCCCTGGGTTTGACCCCTAAGTACCAGAGGCAAAAAAAGAAAATTATGTGAGTTTTTTGCAACTTGGTAAGTAAAACACAGCAATTGCCTAATTCACCCTAGTTCTAGATGGCATGAATAGATCATTGCAAACTTTACTTGAAAATTCTCTACTAAGAATTGCAATCCTTTCAATTGAACCAGATGTTGATAGATTAGTTTTATAAAACACGGTCAAATTCCCCATTAGTCTTATATTCTCATTTTCTCTAAACTTTATAATAAAAGTATAAAAAAATCTAAAGGAAGTCTTATGTGTTTACCCTAACTATATTACATAGTTTATGTGCAGTCCAAGACAATTCTTTACTTGCAGCTCAGGGAGACCAAAAGGTTGGATACCTCTAGTTCAGAACCTGGTGCTATACTAACTGCTAGAGGAAATGTAAGAGAACATCTCTACTCGGATTGGTTTGAAAGATACACACATGAAACAAGAATAAAGTGAAATGCAATGTGTTGAATGTATAATGATTGCTGAAAAAATAGAATAGAAATTAAAGGCAGGCATATTTCTATGGACCAAAATCATCAAGAACATTTTGGGTGCAGCTTTTTAAACATGGCTATTTGTATCTCAGGCTGGGATTTAGCTCAGTTGGTAGAGCGCTGCTCTGCAGTCTTTGAGGTCCTGAGTTCAATTCCCAGCACCGCAAAAATGGGAGAAGGACCTGGCAATCCACTCCCAAGGCAATCCCGAAGCAGCCATTGAAAATGCTGTGAGGGTTGCTATGAGTCAGACACTAACTCGATGGCACCTAACAACGACAACATTTGTATCTCAGCCTGCAGCCATACTACTGTGGTGCCTGATCCAGTCAGATCTCGAAAGCTAAGCAAAGTCTGGCCTGGTTAGTATTTGGATAGGAGATCCCCTGGAACACCAGGTGCTGTCGGCTTGGGAGAAGGACCTGGTAACCCATTCCCAAAAAATAATCAGCCATTGAAAACCCTGTGAAGAACAGAGAAACACTAACAATAGTGTTTTCGCCTGCTCTAAGTAGGGTCACTATGAGTCAGACACTGACTCGAGGGCACCTAACAACAATTTGTATCCCTAGAGATATGTGACAGTTTCTGTCTTTCTGTATCACAAATTTTCTTCTTATATATAATTCAAAGTATTTTTATAATAAAGTCCACATAATCATTTCAGAATGAGGCAAAAGTAATAAAAATTTTAAAAATGCAATGAATTCAGTGAAGTGTCATATTTTATTGAGCTATTTCTGGCTAGACTTCCCAGGTCCTCGGAGGTTTTTTCCTACTCCTTTACTGTTAAGAGTAATTGAGAAGTTGGAGAGGCATTGGATAGTGGGACAAGCAAGGCTTTGAGTTCAGGTAGACCTGTATTTAGACCCTTACTAGCAGTATAAATGTACACTTTATGCCTATTCATCTTTTTGGAACCTCTGTTTTCCCATCTCTAATATGGTATATCTTACAAGATGGTAGCTGGGGTATAGCCAGAATTCAATACCTGCTGATAATAAATGGCAGAGTGAGACTTTACAAATGAAGGAAAAATTATAAACTTGGAAGGGAAAGTTGAATAGGAAATTAATCAGTTGATTAGATTAAAAGGGGCAAGTGGGCTAGGTCATGGAAACTGTTGGGCACAAGATTTGGAATTGAATATCTTTTTCCAAAGAAGAAGACTTTATTATCACCAGACTTCAGAAAGGATGCATATTGGAGTTACTTACCTAACTGTTCAGAACTGTAAAACCATCCCTCAATAGGCAGGCAGTAGCTTACACTATAGTACTGATGCCACAGCCAGCTTGTCATAAGCATGGGGTCCTAACCTGGACTCTAGGGACCATGAGGGATTCATGGCTAGATAGACTTCAGAAGGTTGAAATCTCTTTTAAATATGGATAAAAGTTTGTGTGTGAGGGATTTTTTTAAACACTAAAATTGGATTAACAATGAAATTTTTGCTCCAAACATTTTAAAGACCACTGAGCAATATTATAATTTTTGAAAAGGAGATAAGTGACATGATACAAGCAGCAAAGCCACTTTGCATGTGTGTAACCTGGTGAGCACTAGCATATATCTCAAGTAGTGTTTTTGAGTAATATTTAAGAGCCTCAATTTGTTAGACGTTTAAATTAATGTATACCTTTCATCAAAAAACCCTCTACCCTGAATTACAAAACAAATGATCAAATAAAAACAATGCTTTAAAAGAAGTTGGCCAGGAACATTATATTTTCTATTATAATAGATATTTTGATTTAAAGTTGGTAATAGAATAGAAAGTATTTTAAAAGATCCTTACAATATGTCCTAGAAGATCAAAGTAAAACAGACTTTTTGAATTAAGGAAATTACCACAGCTTTATGTAGTCTAGTTTCTATCAACTAAATAATAGTCTAAACTTTAACATTTATACTGAAATGAATTTGATGGCCTATAATTTGTGTAGTTATTATTGAGTCACAGTCATGTAGCATAGTCTGTCTTCCAAATTTCTAGAACCATTTAGTTTTTTCTTCTTATTTCCTGTTTGTTGTTGTTGTTAGGGGCCATTGAGTTGGTGTCAGACTCAAAATAGCCCTATATACAACAGGCAAAACACTATTGTCAGTGCTTCTCTATTCGTAGGGTTTTCAATGGCATATTGTTTTTTTGAGAATGAGTTCCCGGGTCCTTCTCCCAACCCTGCAGTACCTGGTGTTCCCAGGCAGTCTCCCATCCAAGTACTAACCAAGCCCTACCCTGCTTAGCTTTGGAGATCTGACAGGATCAGGCGCCACAGTGGTACGGCTGCCGGCTTATTTCCTGCCAGCTACCTTCAAACATCTCTCATATAGATAAATGAGACAGAGACAAGACCAAAGATGCTTTCAATTCTATTTTTTACCAACTGGAGGGAGGAAGCTGACAAACCAGACAGTTAGCTATGGAAACAAGCCCCTGACACCACCTTGGACATGTTTCAAACCAGCAGTGCATTTGAGCAATTTTATTACTTGTTTATTCATAGAAATTCAGCAGTAAAAGATACTAGCATATATAAGATGTTATGACTCTGCATGAGGTCTTTCCCCCACCCCCCAGATGAAAAACATTAGAACAGAGACTTGGTAATTGTTTTACAGTGGGGTTCTGTTGACATGCCACATTTTTAATAGGGCAGGATTTGTTTTAAGGTTTTTCAGTTTGCTACTTTCATTTGTCTCTCTTCTGTATTTGCTCAGCAATATACAAATGAAGCATTCCTAATCTTTTAATAAAATGGATTTTGGCTTTCCAGTTTCCTGCTACATTAGCCACCTTGAAAGACCAGTTCATATATTGAAAGTTCCTACATAATTCCTTGCTCAAAGACTACCATGAAGTGAATTACAAAAGCAAAACAAACCATAAAAACTTGTTAAATTATTTCTTTTTGTACAACTGGCACTTTGTGTTATGTAATAGGATATAGGTATGTTTGTACTAGCAAACAGGTGGAGTTGTTTTTCATGAATTGTGTCCTGTTAAAATGGAGTTGCCAACATTTGTTAGAAGAGATGCATAACTGGTTAGAGAAACTAAGTTTACATTTGTACTTCAGATCCATTGTAGAACTTAAGTTATCAGTTTAAGAATACAAAACTATCTTAATACGTTAGTGCCTTAATGCCATCTGGAAGTTAAGTTTTTCATCACTTTCTCTGCTATCAGTATTTAATTTCCCATTTTTCTTTTTTAGTACCTGATTTCTCTTTAAACTTTTTCTTTGTGAATGTTTTTTCTCTATAACATAACCATTAATATTTTTATTGCACAAACTTAAAGAAATATTTTATGCTATGTTTCTGTGATCTTACATAAATTGGGTGTAATAGTTGATTTTTGTTATTATTGTGACATCTAGAAATTAATGAAATATAGAATCTTGTAATAATTTTTTGATCAATGACATGATAAAACAATGTTTTTTGATAATTATAGGACTTGTATCTAAAATAATTAAGTACTTGAAGATTATTCTTTGCCTTAAGACTGACTTGTTTTTAAGTTAAAATTATTTTGGAAGAACTCTTAACATAGAATTAGCCCTCTAGAGCTAACCAACCACCAGTAGAAAATCTTTGGGAAGCTGGGCAACATGGTACACACTTGTAATCCCAGCAACTCAGGAGACAGAGGGAAGAGGATTATGAGTTCAAGGTCAGAGTCAGCCTGTACAACTTTAGTGAGACTCTATCTCAAAATAAAAGATAAAAAAGAGGCTAGGGGTGCAGCTCAGTGGTAGATGCCTAGTATGGGCAAGGTCCTGGGCCAAACTCCAAGTACTCCAAAAAAAAAAAAATTTACATTATGGTCTAGTACACACATATATGTACCTACGTATAACTAGAGTGAAAGGTTCATGAAACACATCTTACTCTACTATTGGGATGTACTCCAATATTTCCTATTAGATGTTTTAAAATGTTAGTTGCAAGCCACTGAATTCATTTTGAAATCCATTAAATCATTTTGGGAGTCAATAATGGGTCATGGTTCACAGTTTGGAAAAAAATATTGTTATCAAGAATGAATTGAATGAACTGAAGGGCTGGAGATCAGGCAGCCCAGTAATTTGGTAACAGATGACATGGGCCTGAAGTGGGACAGTGGCATTTAGGAGGTGCAGGCGGAGAGATTCAAAGATATTTAGAAGATAGTGGAATCACTTCTTAGTGATTGATTAGTTTGAGGGTTAAAGGAAATCAGGAAGTCTAGGATAGTTTCCAGACTTATGACATTTGGAAGTTTGTGCTCTTTAGTAATATAGAGAATATAAAGGAAAAATTGGTAAGAGTGGATTGTGGAGGGAGAGGGTATCCAAAAGGTGGTTGTTGTTGTTGTTAGGTGCTGTCAAGTAGGTATTCAACTCATAGCGACCCTCTGTACAACAGGGGAAACACTATTGTCAGTGTTTCTCTGCTGTTCATAAGGCTTTCAATGGCAGATTGATTTTTGGGAGGGGGTTGCCAGGTCCTTCTCCCAAGCCTACAGCTTCTGGTGTTCCCAGGCGGTCTCCCATCCAGGTACTAACCAGGCCTGACCCTGCTTAGCCTCCGAGATCTGATGGGATCAGATGTCACAGGGCTATGGCTGCAGGCCATAGTGGGATGTATATCAATATTTTTTTTCCAAGTCAGATTCCCTTAAACAAATTTTATTTTCCTATTTTTCTTATCAGAATTCATATCTAAAAGCTC
This sequence comes from Pedetes capensis, assembly GCA_007922755.1. Classification (NCBI taxonomy): domain Eukaryota; kingdom Metazoa; phylum Chordata; class Mammalia; order Rodentia; family Pedetidae; genus Pedetes; species Pedetes capensis. The sequence continues at coordinate 41,141 of VMDO01012321.1, read as the reverse complement.
TATTCTTTCTTTTAATGTTATTAATTAGCATTCAGTATGAAGAGTTTTATTATGGGGTTATCATACAAATGAAACCTGTATTTTTCATTTGTTCTTTCATTACCCCTCATGCTGCTCTCACTTCCCTCCCATGAATCCCCTCACCCTTCTAGATAGATCCCCTCGTACTTTGCAGTCTTGTGTATAAGTATATTTTGTTGTTAGGTGCTGTCGAGTCTGGTCCAACTCATAGTGATACTATGTACAATAGAATGAAACACTACTGGACACTGTGTGATACTATGTACAATAGAATGAAACACTACTGGACACTGTGCCATGCCTGGCACTCTATCAGTACTTCTCTGCTATTCGTAGGATTTTCGATAGCCGATTGTTTGGGGGATTATTTTGGGAGTGGGCTGCCAGGTCTTTCTCCCATTTTTATGGTGCTGGGGATTGAACCCAGGCCATCAGAGTGTGCAGACCAGTACTTAACAAACCCCAGCCCATAAATGTATATGGATATATATTTTATGGTCCTTTTAGGATAAATCTGGCTTCTACATATGAGTGAGAACATGTAGCATTTGTCTCTCTGAGTCTGGATTATTTCACTTAAAATGATGATCTCTAGTTCCATCAATTTTTCCTGCAAATGACTCCATTCTTGCTTTTACCTTTCTGAAACAACCTACTTCCTCTGACATTGATTTGTAATATTTTTATGTGGATTGCCCCACCAAATCAGTCTTTTCCAGGACATATGACTCCTTGCTGAAGCAAAACAAAAACATAAGAAGTAAGCTTTTTTTCTTTCCAAACTACATTATCTTTTCTCATCTACCAGAGGTGGTAATCTGACCCTTCTGCTTATTGTTACCATTTTGTATTCCACAGATTCTTGAGCATTATTTGTATCTACTGCATTCCCATGTATAACTGTTATTTTAAGCAATGCAGTTTGAAGTTTGCCTACTATCTTGTGGAGCCTGATAATTTTCTGCCACTTGTGAGTCAGTAGAATAGATCAGGTTATAGCCACAGTACAAGTTACTCAGTTACTTGAGTCAGGAGTTCAAGAAGGGCTCCGTTGGGCTGTTTTGGCTTGGAGTCTCTTTTGTTGTTATTAGTGCTGTTGGGAGTCTCTTACATAGTTGTGATATGAGGTGATTGTGATAGAACATGAGGTTGAAAGCCTTCCCCATTTCCTCTCTCTAGGTGGGTTAGTGTGGATTTCTTTTAGGGAGGGTGGATTGCCTTTATGGCACCTGAAGACTTCAAGGGTGATTATTACAGCTCTTTCAATGTCAGTTGCTTCACATTTTCTGATCTAGCCTTGCCACATGGTATTTCTTCCTCACTCTCTGTTAGATACAGAGCGATCATAAACCTGCCTTCATTTAAGAGAGACATTTAGACTCTACTTCTTGATAAGGGAGTGGCAAGACTCTAGAAGAAAATGTGAGATAAGAAATTGTTTTTGTAGACAATCTACAGCAGCTATATAGAAAATAAATGATGTCAACATATAGACCATTTTCATGGAATTTGCTACCCTATTGGTGCTGTTCCTTAAATTTTGTAAAGTTAGCTTTTATGTTTTAATTTTTTACACCTTATTTGATCTCTGAACTTGGATAATTTGATTACCTTTTGCATCAGAATTAAGCACAGAGTTATGAAGATGCTTTAATCTTATGTGTAAAGTTTCCCTGGTGCAAGACAGTTCTAGGCAGCAATTGTTTAAACAGTGAGCTGTTTTGAATTTCATGTTGTCTTGTGTATGTGTGTGTATATGTTTCTAAATTCCTATTTTCAGAATTCTAAAGAGCCTTGTAGCCTGTTGAATAGACTGTTAAAAGTTTTCTAAATATGGTATAGGAAAAAGCATATATTATCACTTTAATTCTAGATTGCTTGTTAGACCGTAGGCATGGTTGCGTGAAATAGATCACATAATACTGGCTCTATTTGATACCCTTGTAACTTTTCATTAGTATTAATAGGAAATGAATCTGACAAGGTACTGTTATTTTATTATCATTATTTTTGGTTCTTGGGGTTGAACCCAGGGCCTCATGCCTGCTAGGAAAGTGTTCTAACACTGAGACACATCCTATCCCTCTTTTTTGTATTTTTTATTTTGAGACAGGGTCGTACTGAGTTGTACAGGCTACCTTTGGCTTTGAACTGGTAATCCTTCCTCAGCCTCCTGAGTCTCTTGGATTACAAGCATGAGCCACAGTGCCCACATCAAGATACTGTCTTTTTTTTTTTTTTTTTAAGTGTCCTACGGCCTGTTTTCAAAAATAAGCTCCTATTAATCTAGTTATGATACTTTGATAAATTTGTTTAGTTCCAATAGTGCTGTCCTGCTTGGATTGTGCCTAATATCATTTGATAATCAGCTGGCATAAATCCCAACCATGAGTATAAAGTTTTATAAGTATAATATGCAGAAAAGCAATCTCTGAGGATAGAAAATAAAGAACAAAAAATAATCTGACTAGTCTTCCCTCCATCCCTCACTCTCCTTAATGTGTTCTTTCATAGCAGAGTGGCACAGTTTGTCTATATTAAAAGAAGTCTGTCTGGAGTAGTCATTGGTGCAATGCTGTTTAGAGTATTACAGCCACTTGATGGCACCCTTTGATTTGGTACAAACCTCATTAGCCACAGCACAGTGCAGGATAGTATTTGCAACAGAATAACACATAAGAACTAAAGAGACTGCGAGGTATCTGGTTAATGTAGAGATGAAATGAATGCAACACCAAGGCTAAGCTTTCCTGACCCTTCATGAAAGAATAGATGAAAAAAGGAAGAATAAGCTATTGTGCCAAAGGGAGATGATGAAATTCAAGATCCACACACATAATCTCTGGGTCAGCCTCTGAAATGTTAATCCCTGGGTAGAATTATTTGAGCTATAGATTGCAGTTTATCATCAAAATGGCACAGTGTCAAACAATACTTTTTATATGTGTGATGTTTGGAACTATCCCATTTTAATATAAAATGATTCACAGAACATGGGCTAATATTTAAGTAGCAATTCTTTAAGGTTGTGATTTAGGGGGGATGAGTGGGCTGATTTCTTTACATCAAAATACTAATTGTATTCTTAATGGAGGACTTTTGGGAATCTTTTGCTTTTCTTTTAGTGACAGTTTAGTTTCAGGAAAAGGATTTTTAAAAATGTTTCCTGTTCAATTAAGTGATAGAGTTGTTTTCTTTCACATACTAAGGGTATTTATGTGGACTTTTTTATTCCAATATTATGCCAAATATTTGTGTTTCCTCTTATTTAAATTGCTCAACTTGTGCCCACCAGGAAATGCTGTCATAATTATTATTATGTATTGGTGGTGTTTTCTTCTTTAAAACAAACTCTCCCAATTTAGAAAACTAAATTTTAATAGTGTAGGTAGGGAAGGGATATTGCAAATGTCTATTAATCTATCAATAGAGAGTAATAATCATGTTATGGATTTTTCCAGCCACTAAAAACCTTTTTCTTTCTTTTCTTTTCTCTTAAATCAAGGAGCTTAAAAGAACTCTTTCTAGAATTGAGAAGCTTGAAATTCCATTTTAATTATGTACTCTTCCTTTTAACTTTATCATGGTTATTTGTCAGTGGCTTCTTTTTGCCTTCCTTTAAGAAAAGCAATTATTTTCTATTTTATTATTTAGAAATTACTTTATTTTTAGATTCTTTGTACTTATTTCTCCAGACCCACCAACAGGAACCTCTAAAAGAAACCTATATTTACTCTTTACTTAATAGATCATACAATTTAGGTAACTTCATTACTATTTGCAGAGTTGAAGGCATGCTATGACCTTGTCGACATTATTAGATGAGGTAGCAGATCTGCAAAGCACCTCTTACCTGTGCATTTATTTCTTATCATGCCATATTTTAGCCTTGATAAGAAAAATATTTGATTTAGTAGAGGTGACCAAAGTCAAAGGGGCTGCTATGAAAAACTTCAGTATGTCCTGTGAAAGTGACTTGAGTTTGGCAACTGTCTTTTTTTTTTTTTTTTTTTTTCATTCTTTTTCCCTGTTTGGTTTTGTTTTTTGGTGCTGGGGGACTGAACCCAGGGCCTGGTAGATTCCAGGCAAGCATTCTACCTCTGAACTTATTCCTAGCCCTGGCAGTTATCTTTAAGTGATCATGAAGCATTAAGACTGAGACCCAGAATCATACCTATAAAGACTAAAAGTTGTGCATTTTGAGGCACTGCCTGTCCTTTATAACATCCAATTATTAAGAAGAGATAGCATGAAGTAGTCTTTTGCTACTAATTAATAAGAATGCTCTATGATACTGAATAGTTGGGTTCAGAATGTACAGTGGAAAGACAAAAACATATCTATAGTAAAGACCTCAGGGCTCTTGATACTCAGATATAAAGTTATTTCATCTATTTCTGTGATTATATCTGCTGATGTTTTAATTTAAACGCCACCATGAAAGTTGAGAGTATCAGGTTCACTGAGTGTTTTAAAATGTGATTTGCTTAGCTATGTAACCTCCTCCTACCCAAAGGACTACTCTGCTTTCTGTTTCTTAGGACTGAGTGTTAAAATGACAACAGTGCCTCAAATATGCACCATTTTTGCTGTTTGTAGGTGTGACTCTGGATCTCAGTCTTAACTTTTCAAGATCATTTGAATATGGCTGCCAAAGTTAAGACTGCCATAACCTTTTAAGCAAGGCTTCTTGTTCCACACACAGTGCCAATGCATACATCTTCCAACCCACTGCACTGACAATACCCAATGCGGAATGCAGCGTTCTAGCCTGGTGCCTTTCAGCACACATGAAACTGGTCTATGTCCAACTTTATCCAACCACCCACACTAAATCTGAAACCTTGTGATGCTGTCATAAATGCCTGAAGGGTAGCACTCCTTCAATTTAAAACAAAACAAAACAAAACAAAACGTAAGACTGTTAAAGCTACTAGGGAGAAAACTCTTTTCTGCTGCCAACTACCCAAAGCTTATTTGTTTTCTAAGTACTTTGATTTGCTATATGAAGTTGGTGAACATAGTTGGGTGGGAAAAGGTATTTCACACTCCGTCTTTGCACATTGTCCTAGTTTTATAGGTCATAAATAGCTTTCAGTGGGCCAGTCTTTGAAATAAGTCCCAGGTGAACATTTAGCTAGAGCCACAGCATGCATTATTAATGATTGACCTTTACCCTGACATAGTGTATTCTTGGGACATTGAATGAAATTAAATGAAGAAACTGCTCCTTGGCTTGATTTTTATTGGCACAAGAAAGTAAACCAAGTGGTTTATCAGGTTGCTAAAAATATCAAAATCCAAGTTCTAGGACAATTTGTAACACAAAGGTTTGACTTTTGTTTTTATAATAGTGTATGGGCGATCAGAAGTTCTTTGAAAAAACATGCCTTTGAAAGAATATTGAATTCCAGTAATACCTGTGTCACATTAGGACAAGAAGTTGTTTCTCTTTTTTTTTTAAAAAAGTTGCATTTTATTAGTCATATGCTTGGGGATGATATGTGTAAACACTGAAAATTTAGAATTTTATAATTTTACAGAAATAATGTTAATTCATGTGAGTATGATGTGGATGGTAATGTGTTGTTAAAAGAGATAAGGCTCTATTCCTATGCACATTTTTGTTATGTTGCAGTTTCAATGATCACACACTTCAAAAACTTATAGTTTCTACTTATAAGTTATATAGGGTATAATGGAACTCTATATCAAAAGTAAGGACTAAATGAAAATGTTGATGATGTTGTTAGGTACCATCCAGTTGGGTCCAACTTATGGTGACCTTATGTACAACAGAATGAAACACTCTGACACTGTGTCATGCCTGGCACTATTGTCAGTGCTTCTCTGCTATTCATAGGATTTTCAATGGCAGATTGTTTCAGGAGAGGATTGTCAGGTCCTCCTCTCTAGCTGAAAATATTTTGGTATAATTCTTCTGTTACTTGTCCGTAATTTTGAGCTTTCTAAATAAAGTATTTCTGAAAGAAGTATAAATGAAATATCCTGTTTTACAGATGTCAGTGTTTATAACATCATTAAGTAAGTACATCTATGTGCAGTTGTTCCCTATGTTTTATCTTGAACACATTTTTTCAGATAGTGAATATATTTCAAATTGGTGCAATATTTCTATTGTATTCTTCAAGTTATCACTCACCATTATGTTATACTATATCCTTAGAACCTAGCTTCCTTATGCAGATATGGATTTCTTGATTAGGATTATCAAATCATAAAAATATAGAGCTTAAACAGCCTTAGAAGTCATTGAGTTTACTCTCTTTTTTGCTTCTTCTTTGCTCTCTTGGTAAGTCCTCCTCTCTGTCTTGGATGCTGCTGAGTGGCCATATGTATTCTAAAGTGTGTATTTAGTAAACTCTGTAGCTTTGTTTCACTCTCAAAAAAAAAAAAAAAAAAAAAGTCATTCAATTCCTGTCCCTCATTATACAGATACAGAAACTAAGATGTCATGATTTAGAAACTAGCCAACCATATTATTAATGGGTAGTAAACTACTCTCACTTATTTCTTTACTCCTAGTCTTGAGGTTCTGTCTACTAATTTTAAGTATTCTGTGTATGTGGTAGTATGATTTCAAATGTTTTCTTTTTGGATCTCTTCAAGTAGAACATAATTGAGTAGATTTAGAAGAATGAAATTTTGTATTTCATGAGAAAACTCACTTTATAATCAAAGGTTTTCAGATAAAGATCAATTTCACTGAGTTAGATTATCTGATAGTATCAGATCAGTAACAAACCCAAAATACGTAGCAGATGTGTAAATTATCTATTTAAATTTAGTGCATAAGATCACTTGCATATATATTCAGATTATGTGCATATATAAGCTATACTCTAAAATTTAAAATCCCACTTAATTGTAAACCTTGCTAATATTTTTGATGAATAGATTTATTGAATAACACAAGTTATATTTTAATTTCACTTAAAAAGATACTAATAATAAAACTTTTAATATTGTAATTATGCAAAAGTATGAGTGTAAACATTAAATAAATAAGATGCTGTTTGTTAGGTAACAAATGTCGATCACTTTAATTAAACTTTATAAGGGATGAATTTTTAATAAAGTTTTTTTGTGTGCACAGATGACCACCTTAAGTTTTCATGGTTAAACTTTATATTTATAAATTATCAAAATAAGGAGGTATGGAAATTTTATTTGGTCAAGAATAGTGACCAAGCCAGGCATGGGTCAGCACAAACCTGTAATCCCAGCATTTGGGAGGTAGAGACAGGAAAGGAGTACAGGTTCAAGGTCAAACAAAACCAAAAGGGAGAGGTGCTAAAGTGTTCTTTAATACTGTTTTGATGGTTGTTTAGATATATAAACTAGAGATTGCTTTAAAATAGGATTTCAGTGTTAATTTGTAAATTTCTATCCTGACATTTAAAAAATAACACTCAGCAACAATGGTTGTTCTCTGCACATTGTTAACTAATTGGAAGTTTGCTCATAAAACATTTTTGCTACAGGATTTCTGAATGCAGTGTTATACTCAGCATTCCCATTACAATCTAGCTACTACATCAGACACTGTTATATATTGGTTAAATTTGGATTAAAGTTGATTTGCAAGTATTACTTACAGCACATTTTTGCAGATCTCTGTATCTACTTTTAAAATATGTCAATTGCTACATTTCATTAAAGTGCTACATATGCTGTTGTCTAAGCCAACAAGGAAGGGCATGTATTTCCAGTTCTGTGAGTTGCAGGATGAATATACCTTAACATGACATCTGCACTTCTAAAACAGTAATGTCTTATAGTCTAGCTAGATTACTGGTTCATAGTCCTTTTTCTTTCTCAAAACGTTCATATTTTTCTTATTTTTGGAGTGGTAGAGATATAACTATGCATAATTAATTAGTGCACTTAGAATAATATTTTACAAACAGTAGACTCTCAGTGAGTGTCTTAAAAATGAATTTGGCACTTATTCATGTCCTGTACTTGTGGATTTTCTTTTAGTGTGACTTTACTCAATAATTTAATTTTTTCTGTGATAGTCTTGTATCTCTTTGCTAATTTTAAGCAGCTACCTAGGTATTGGGCTGGGATTTAGCTCAGTTGGTAGAGCACAGCTCTCCCATCTCTGAGGTCCCAAGTTCGATTCCCAGCACCGCAAAAATGGGAGAAGGACGTGACAACCCACTCCCAAGGCAATCCCGAAACAATCTGCCATTGAAAACTGTATGAGGGTCGCTATGAATCAGACACGACTTGATGGCACCTAACAACAACAACAACCTAGGTGTTGGAATTCTTTGCCAATTTACAAAGCCCAACAAGATGTTATACATTTATAAATATCTAATACATGACCAATTGATTTCATTATCAGTAAATTTAGAGTAACATTTAAGCTATGCTACCTACAGATTAAGTTTTATGATTGAGGATTATAGCTATAATTACAGAGTCTGAATTGGAAGTAGTAGTAATAATGTGCAAATAAATTGATAGATGTAATTTTTTTCTTTAGACTTATTTATTAGCACAGTGTATCTTTTAAAATTTTAATGTGACACAACCAACATAATGACAATCCTGGAAATATTAAAAAGGAAAATTGTCCTAAATCTTATCATATTAATAAATTGGCTGTTTTTAATTTAGTACTGTTCTGTTTGTATTGAACGTATTCATGTTGTATAATTTTTAGGTTATTTGTTTGCATTTATAGCAGATTAAATTCATAATTAGCATTACTACATTACTTATTTTAAAATGTGCATTATGCCTGTCATTTTCAGACTTTGTACAAGTGCTTATAGAACTAATGTTTTTGCCTAAGTATAAAAAAGCAATGACTAAATTAATGACTAAAGCAATTAACTAAAAATTTCCACAGTGATTAAGTTCTTGGCCACTAGCAGAACTGCTTCCCAGGTGTGAGCCATGAGGGGATCTCTCTTTCCACTGCAGTGACTCTTACTTTGGAATTCACTTCAGTGATGGCTTTACCCAGAGAAAATCTATAGGGCCTCAGATTATTATACAAAACCCATCATTCACTCAGGCTTTTGGAGTGGTCTTGTTGATTCAAGGATAGTTTTTGTGAGTAGATTCAGATTCAAGTTTAGAAGCCGACCTTAATGCGTGCATGTCAACAAGTAGATCATATAAAATGAAAGTGATGACTAGAGTATGTGTGGAAAAAAGGAAATAAAATTAACAGGAACCTCCTGAGATTGCTCGATTTAATTTGGTAGAAAGATTTTACTACCTCTCATGAGATTGAAAAAAATAAGCCTAAACTGGCAGTAATGCTTATTTTGTAAATATGACTTTATATTGCATTTGATCTACTAAAGAAAGAGAGGGGAGATAGAAAAGACTACATTTCTTTGTTTTTCCATTGGGTTAAACAAGTGCAAGAGGGGTATAATTTAGCTTGGCTTGAAAGAAATTGTAGCTGCTAAACATGTTAGAAAAGAGGGGAAATGAGGGGAAAAGGAATCTGTATCTCAGAGGAATTATCTATGAGGTCAAGCCCCGGATTTGAAGGCTTGCTTTCTACAAAATTTTAACAAGTTCTAAAATGTCCAAATAATTTGTGACTAGTATTTCTTATCCTTGCTCCACTCCTAATATTCATCATGCATAATTCTTTATTTATAAGTTGCTGTCATTAGCAATTTAGGAATAAAATGGAGATCTGAGAACTGACTTCAAATTCAGACTGTCTTCTCTGTTCTTTAGTTGCTGGCTTCTGAAGACTCCACAGCATTTTTTCTGTACATCTTAATTTTTTTCACTCCACTTTATGTTGGTAGACTTTAGTGAAAAGCTACTCAAAAGTTACAGTATGACTTAAAATCATATTACTAGTTTTGACTGCCTTTATTCTCAAACAGGTGTTGCAAGAAACTAAGTTGCTGTAATTAGCATTTGTCAGCTGAATAAAATAGTTTTATTTAAAAAAATTTAACAAAAATTGTGAAAGGATAGATAATATTTAAATTTCTTACTGATTCTTATGTGTTCATGTCTTAAGGAAATACTTCTTTCAAATAAATATTGTTTTATAAACATTATACATGTCAAAAGTAAAGACATTTTAAGTGACTCTGTGTTAGGCTAAATTTTGGTACTCATTTTCAGATACCCTAAACTTGGGGAACTCCTTTTGTAATGTAGTTACTTTTTACACCACTGAAATTTTATTTTTTAAGTCTCTGCATATTTCATTTTTTCAAGAAAAACATGGTTGCTTTTACCATATTTAGTATCAAATCTTTCTTAGGTAACCTTTGTATTATCTCATCAAAATTAATACACTGGATAAATAATTTCACTAAGCCTATTTTGGATAAAGAGAGAAAAACAACATAGCATTTTTCTAGTTTCTAAATTGAATAAACTCTTACTTAAATGTTTTTATTGTTTCTGAGTGTAAACATGTATAAACCCTTTCTTTTACCATATGTGTATTTAAATAAGCAACACCTTATATCTTATCCATATAAAGTGAAATACTTCCTAAATACTAACACAAGCCAGTTTTCAGCTAAAGCAAATAGAAGAATGAATGCTTTATTAATCATCTGTACCCAACATGTGTATATACAGAAAAAATAATCTGTTTTTGACAAGAGCCTTTTGATGAGATTAGCAGAAGAAAAAAAAACTTTTATCACAAATCAGGCTTTTCATAATTTGTAGGCTTTAAAGTTGTGTGTGGGTTTTTTGTTGTTGTTATTGTTGTTGTTCCTTTCTTTTTTCTTTTCTTTTTTTTTTTAAATCAGTGCAAGCACATGGTAACAAGTCCAACAGTATGGAAGAACTTTCCAACCTCCAGTTCCTATCTCCATCCCATTCCTTTTGAGGTAGCCTCTTTTAACTGCTTCAGATTCTAGTTCTTACAGTGGTTTCCTCTGTGGTTCTAATTCTATGTTATATGCTTGTGTTCTTTTGCATGATTTGTCAAATTTAGATAACATTTATTGAATCTCCAATTCAGATTGCACATGCCTGCCTGGGAGCATTTCAGAAATTAAAAATAGATATTCCCTGCTGATTCCTTCCCTCTACCTCCTTTCTACATAAGGTTCCTCAAGGGATCAGTACCCTTCTACCATTGTGCTCACCATTGTTTTTACTACCTCCCAAACCAGCTTTACCCTCAAGTCCATATTCACCATCTACATCTGCTTTTGGATTCCTTTACATTATTTTTCCTAATTAACATTTATTCTTTGCCTATTCTTTGGCATTGAAGTTTAAATAAATCATAGATTCAGATTAGAGAAATTTTATACTCTTTTAAACACACAAAATTTACATCAGAAATATCTGCATAGACTGAATGTGGTGGTACAAGCCTGTAATCCCAGCATACCCAGGAGGTGGAAACAGGAGGACCATGAGTTCAAGACCAGCCTGTGCTATTACATAGTAAGACCTTGTCCAGATAGATAGATAGATAGATAGGTAGATAGATAGATAGATAGATAGATAGGTAATTTGTATAGATAGATAGATAGATAGATAGATAGATAGATAGATAGATAGATAATTTGTGTAGGCCCATGTAATTGCTTCTGTTTTAATTTTTTCCCTGTGGATCAATAGTCTTTGATAAAAAGTAGATATGCTACCCTGAGTGGATAGTAGTTTGACATAAGAGTTTTGGTTTTTAAAAAACTGAAAGTGTAGACATGGTATATATTTGACTTGATTTTATGCTCTTAAGATTTTTACATTGTTCTCAAAAGACTCTTAAAAGAAATGTAACAAGAAATGAATTCTGTAACATCAGTTCTTTCTACCTTTTAGCCCTCCTCCTCCTCCTCCTCCTCCTCCTCCTTTTGTTTGTTTATTTTGTTTGTTTGTTTTTATTTTGTTTTGTTTTGAGACAGAATCTCTCTAAGTATCCCATAGCCCAAGCTGATCTGGAACTCACTGTGTAGCTCAAGCTATCCTCGAACTCAAAATCTTCCTGCCTACCACATCCCAAGTGCTGGGAGTACAGGGGTGAGCCACCACGCCTGGCTTCTGCCCCCTTTTGCCTCAGCTGGTCTTGTATATTTCCCTAGCAAAATTCTTCAACATAATTTATCCCCATCCTTCATCTTTTCCTAGGAGATAATTCCAATTTAAAATGGTAATCAGGATAAAAATGGAGCTCAGTATTTAATTTTAGAACTTTTACTAGAATACATCAATTACTTCTAGAGATTCCTGTACTGACTTTAGTCCATTTTAAACAGCTTGTTTGGGACTCTGCCTGGAAATATGCATGAAACTGTGTGACTGTCTATATCTTCCTTTTCAATATTTTATGAATTACTTTTGTTAACTTCTGTTACCCCATAAAATCATTGTACATCTGTAGTTAGTCAGAATTCCTGCCCTCAAAATAAGGATATTAGGTCAGGACTCCTAGGTTATCACTGAATTTTTTTTTTTTTTGCCATGAAGTCTGTAATTGAAAACTATTCCAGAATGTGAAAAGCTTTGTCTTTTGAGGTAGCCCAAATGTACTCTGAGATTCTGACATCTTCCTTAGCATAGTCAGTATGATTTACTGTTACTATGTTTAATCAGGAGTCAAAAATAAACATGATTGTGTGTTCCTTTCCTTATTGAGTTACTCCCTGTGCTAATTTTTTTCCCTTTACCAAAAATATGATACAAGTATTGGTAATTTTCTTTTACACTTTCTGTTTAACGAGTAATATTTATGAAATATATTTTTTATGACATTGTACTATTTTCCAAGGAATCAGTATCACTATTTACTTATTTATTTTTGAGATAAGGTCTTACTATGTAACCCAGGTTGACCTTGAATTCCTACTGCCTCAGCCTCCCAATTCCCTGGATTACGGGTGTGTGCCACCAAACCTACCCTCATTCTTGATTTTAAATGAAGAAATTAAAATTTTATTTTCAATATTTTACTGTCTTAGGCTATCATTAAATTGTTAAAACTATAAACAATAACAAACTAATGAAATCTATTAAAAATACTGAGTTTTTCAATCCTAAAATTCATATAGAAGCTGAAAAGACCCTGTGTAGCCCAATCAATCTTAGGTAATAAAAACAGTGTAGGAGGCATCATAATACCTGATTTTAAACTATACAATAAAGGCATAGTGGCAAAATTAGCTTGGTACTGGCACAAAAGCAAGCATGAACCTCCATAGAATAGAATAGAAGACCCCGATATATACCCACACAACTATAGCCACCTGATCTTTGACAAAGGGGCCAAAGGCATACAATGGAGAAAAGACAGCATTTTCAACAAATGGTGCTGAAAAACCTGGATATCCTTATGTAGAAGAATGAAAGTAGAATTGTACCTCCTAACCAGTATGAGAATCAGCTCAAAATGGATCAGAGACCTCAATGTAAAACCGGAAACCTTAAAACTATTAAAAGATAGGGAACACACTCCAACACTATAGGCATAGGCAAGTACTTCCTTAACAAGACTCTCTAATTGCCCAGGAAACTGCACCAAAAGTCGACAAATGGGATTACATGAAGCCAAAAAGCTTTTGTACAGCAGAGGAAACAATTAATAGAATAAAAGGAGAGCCCATAGAATGAGAGAAAATCTTTGCATCCTACATACCTGACAGAGGATTAATTTCTAGCATATACAAAGAATTCAATAAATTAAACCCCAAAGTGACAAATAACCCAGTAAATAAGTGAGTAATCAAATTAAACAGACAGTTCTCCAAAGAAGAAATACAAATGGCCAATAAACACATGGAAAAAATGTTCACTATCCCTAGCTATCAGGGAAATACAAATTAAAACTACACATGTTAAATGTGCACTCTAGCACTCTACCACTGACCTACACCTTAGCCAGCTTATACAACTCTTACAGGGTACTGTGTAATAGATACCTATACAAACCATGTTATCAATTTTATTTATAAAGTTCCCTATAACCAGGTAAGTATTTCTTTGAAATGGTAGTCCCTTTAAATATTGAATCTTTAATTTTAATAACCTCTACTGATTTGTAGTTGAAAGTTACAAGAATTTAATATGTTGAATCTTTCATTTAACAGTATTTGATGATTTTTAATGGAAAATATTAATTGATCTTTATATTACACCCTTTATCACACTGTACTTTAGAGAATTATACTGTAACTATATATGACTATTTCATTTTAAATTTTAATGGTTAATTATGAGTTTTCAACTTCAGAAAGTTTAAGAAATTTATGTCACCCTGGAGCTGAAAAATAGTTTAAAATATCACCTGCCTACCTTCCTACTCTTAGGCAAGGCTGTATTTAAAACATCACAAAATGCTTTGGTAATTAACTATATGATTTTTTTTTTTATCCAGAGAAAGATCCTACAAATTGCCCTGAAGTGAGCTCAATGCTATCAAAATATTTAAGTATGTAATTTTACTGGAAGCCACGAAATTGAGGCATCATTGTGGGGACTGAGTACCTCCTTGTCATCATCCTTCATGCTCTTTTAGTTATCTGTAGGGGAAAAATATTTTTTTAAAGAAACTCTTAATTCATTTGATCGAAAGCAAGTAAATATTTGTGAAAACTGTGTTCTGGGGCACCAGAATCTAGAGGTTCAAAAACAGAAGTATGTATTCTAAGAATGATACTTTATCCATATACTTCAGGTAGTTTTGAAGTTGGCTAAACAAGCTGCTGGGGCTGGGGTTTAGCTCAGTTGGTAGAGTGTCGTGCTGCACTGAGGACCCAGGTTCTATCCCCAGCACCACACAAACAGGAAAAGGTTGTGGCAATCCACTCCCCAAGCAATCCTGAAAACAATCAACCATTGAAAACTCTAGGTCACTTCATGTATTCAAATGTCCTTGCACAATCATCTACCTAATGACTTTAAATGATACCATATATGTAGGGCAGTAGGTAAGCCAGCTTTTCTGTTTCTTTAATCTACCAAATCTATAGTAACTCTTCAGTGAATATTCTTAGCAGAATTTTACTTTTATTGTGTGAGGGTAGTAGTTTTTAGCTGCCTAAGATATAAAAGTCTAGGGCTCTATCTTAACATTTGTTGGTTAAGAAATTTTAAAGACCATTATATTGTTTTATATTTGATAGTTGTCCAGAGACAATATATATTACTGGGGAAAGAATATTTCTTGTTGTGAAATGACCTGAACTAAGCTGACTATTTAAAAATTTTAGGACTTTTATATTTTGTTTTCATCATTTTGCTTTTGGCAAATACTATTGGCCACTGAAATATTTAGATATTTCCCTGTATCCTTACTATGAGATGAAGAAATGTATATATTATAGAAATATATAGAAATATAAAGATATATATGCATATATATATATATACATACATATAGCAAGCATCATTAGCATGCAGACATAAAAATCTTTCTTACAACCTGTTATGTAAAGTATCTGAAGAAAGCTCTGAGCTGTGTTTCACTTCATATGCTAACCATCACCTTACGCGAAAGGTTCAGGACTGGATTAGATATACAATATGTACAAGGCAAGATTTATTTACCATTTTAGTCAGTGTTGTTGTTGTTAGGTGCCGTAGAGTCGGTATCCGACTCATAGCGACCCTGCATACAACAGGCAAAACATTATTGTCAGTGCTTCTCTGCTGTTCATAGGGTTTTCAATGGCAGATTGATTTTTGGGAGTGGGTTGCCGGGTCTGTCTCCCAAGCCTACAGCACATGGTGTTTCCAGGTGGACTCCCATCCAAGTACTAACCAGGCCTGACCCTGCTTAGCCTCCAAGATCTGATGGGATTGGATGCCACAGGGCTACGGCTGCAGGCGTTAGTCAATATTAGGCAACCAGAAATGCTCTCAAATCAATGACTAGATACAGAACTGTTAATGAATTAGTCCTGAGTACTGTCTCTAAGAGTAAAGAGTGGATCTTGGTGCATGTTTTTATACCCTGTTTATTCAAAGGTGGAAAATAACTATAAAATATTTTCATCTAATTTATAATTTTTTGATATTTTAGTTTTAGCTACAAAAGCCGAAGAGAAGACCTTGTTGAATTCTTATACCCTGTTTATTCAAAAGTGGAGGATAACTATAATGTAATTCACAATTCTTTGATATTTTAATTTTATCAAAAAAGCCGTTTTTTAACTTCATTTTGTTAGCCAAAAATTATTCATTTTACCAATAAACTCCATTTCTACTATTCACTTTGCTGATAACCAGTACCTAAAGTGTTGATCACAACATGGATAAAAGAAGTGCTGCCTTTGGAATGTAGCTGTTTGATACAATACTCTTCTCACAGGTTCCTAAGTTGGGATAACTGACTGGCCCTGGAATTGAAGTCTAAATGACACATTCGTATCAATCACACCATCTATATCTAGTGTTATATGGGAGAAGGACGTGGCAACCCACTCCCAAGGCAATCCCGAAACAACCTGCAGTTGAAAACCCTATGAGGGTCGCTATGAGTCGGACACGACTCCACAGCACCTAACAACAACAACAACATATCTAGTGTTATAAGTAATACAGTATTACATCATAACAGGGTTGTAGTTAATTATTTGAAATGGGTGGAAGTAGTATAATTGCCATCTTTCAGGTGGTTACATGGTCAAATTTGTTCCAAAATACATGATCAACTAAACTAAAAACACACATGGTCAGCTCATTTATTTGAGAAGTTAGCTCTTGCTTTTAATTTTTTGAATACAACTTTTCATAAATTTATTACTGATGCTTAGAATCATGTTTGCGTGTCCATTATTAAGTAGGGTAATTAAACTAAATTTTGTTATAGCCCTTTCTATCTCATAGTTTATATATTTGAATTTCACAAGCAAATTGGTTAGCTGTGTATTTCTCTTTTTAAGCTGTATATTTCTTAACTACAGGCCAATTTCACTTGTATCTGTATTGAGTAAAATTCATGCATTCATTCAACAACTATTAAGCCCCTCCTGTGTGCTAGGAATTGTACTAAACTTCGATATAATTCTTTGGACTGTGGTCTAGCTCAGTTGATAGAGTGCTGCTCTGCACTCTCTGAGGCACTGGGTTCGATCCCCAGCACCATAAAAAATGGGAGAAGGATGTGACAATCCATTCTCAAAGCAATTCCAAAAATAATCAAGCCACTGAAACCTCTATGAATAGCGGAGAAGCACTGACATAGTGCCAGGTGTGGCACTGTGTTGAGGAGTGTTTTGTTTTATTGTTCATAGGCTTGCTATGACTTGGACCTGACTCAATGGCACCTAACAATAATAATAACAACAATAATTCTTTAGTAAGCATTAGAATATTCTTGGGAACATGGTAAATCTAAGATGAGATCTAGGACTCTGTTAAAAAGCAGAAGATTCTTGGTGCTTCTAGTATAGATTGTCCAAGCCTATGCTCTGAGGAACACAGCCCAAGAAAAAACTAAATAACCCCACTGAACACTTGCCCAGAAGAGGCACACAGTCTTGTAGAGTCAAACAAGGAAACAGAACTAACAATTGATGTGTGGGGTCAGGAATTCTAACTGGTTGGGGAACTAGGGAAAGTTTCTCAGAGTAATTGATAATACAGTATTTCTCCATGAATGCAGTAGTAGGTGCAGTGCAGGAATTTTTGTCCCTTAGGGAAATTGGGCAGTATCTTTTTGATTGTCATGACTTTCTAGGGAGGATCAGGCTGTGCAACTGGCATCTAGAAGGTGGAAGCCAGAGATTCAACTAAACGTCCCATGGTACAAAGGAAAGCCATCCACAAGAATAAATTATTTAGTATAAATGCCAGTAGTGCCATGGTTGAGAAACCTTGTATTAATTGTTTTTCTCTCTTTCTCTTTAATGTCTATGGCTCCCCTCCCCTCATACACATGGCTTTTAGAAATTTCATAAGTATGAAATAAGAATAGATGATACTAAGTGTGAGTACTTATTGTAAAAGATACAAGTATTAAAGAAATGTGGAAGTAAAAAAGTGTCCTCCCTCACAATTCTTGTAGATTTTTTTTGTGAAATTATACACACACACACACACACACACACACACACACACTTTAAGATTATTAGATTTTGTTTTTGTCTTTAAATAGGATCATATTTTACATGTGATTTTGTGACTTTCTTTTCTCAAAATACAGTATATTACTGTTGCATGGTTTTCGAAAGTTCAGATGGGTATACAATAATGATTTCACCATTCTGCTAATGGATATTAAGGATAATTCCAGTTTACTTGATGATATTATGAATAGTACTGCATTAAGAATTTATGCACACTGATACTTTATGCACACATGATAGATTCCCAAAAATTGGAGTGTTTGTTCAAAGGGATATTTTTGTCACTCTGGTGGGTAAAATTATAATCCCATAATTTGCATTTTCCTGAACAAGTGATTTTGAACATCTTGTTATAGGTATATTAGCCTCTTATATTGTTCTATGAATTGTCCATGCATACTCATAGCTAATTTTCAGTTGAGATGATTGCATTTTTCGTAGTCATTTGTAGATCTTTATGTGTTCTGTACATTGGTTTTTGTTTTTTTGCCAGACTTGGGGTTTGAACTCAGGGCCTCATAACACTTTACAGGTGCTCTATCACTGGCTACCGCTGGGTTGCAACACCAGCCCATTTTTTATTTTTTATTTTGAGTCAGAGCCTCACTAAGTTACACAGGCTGCCTCTGACTTCGAACTTGCGATCCTCCTGAGTCCACCTCCTGAGTCACTGGGATTATAGAGATGCACAACTTTGCCTGGCTTACGTGTTGCTAGTTATATATCTTGCAGATATTTTCTCACTTTTTTTTTTTTTTTTTTTTTTTGCATTACAAGTAGTGTCTTTCACAACAAAGTAAGCCTTTACTATTTGTTCAAATCTGTGTATTTAATGTAACAGTATAGTGGATAAACATGTAGATTGCAGAGCCAGATTGCCTGTATTCAGATTTCAGCACCTTTACTGACCAGCTATATCCTTGGATGAATTAATCTTTCTGTGCCTCTATTTACTGTCTTTAAAATGAGGTAGTAATGTATCAATCTCTTAGGATTATTATGAGGAATAAATGAAATATTATAGTAAAGCACTTAGTATGACATCTAGCATATAGTAAGTACTCTATAAAAACAAACATGTTTTGCTATTTCCTCTGATTTTGTGCATATTTAGGAAGGTCTTCTGTGCCTCCTAATTTTAAAGATATATTACCATAGAAAAATTGAACCGCTTGATACAATTTTATCACGGTATAAGATGCATTTAGGGGAGGGAAAGTTGAATTTTCTCATACAGAATCACAGGCAACATCCCAAAGGTCTTTGCTATGTTAAAGAATTTTAACTTTATCCTGGAAGTGCAGGAAAAACCCTGAAAAATTTTAAGCATGAATTATTTGTGTAGAAGATTCATATACTTCTGAAATCATGATTGAAGAAGAATATTGTTCAGTAAATGGTAGTGAGAGTATCTGGGGAAAACTGAGCTCTTTGTATCACTACAAATGAAATTCAAACTAGGTTAGATAGTTCATTGACAAAAGTCAAATAAAACTAGAAGTGAATATTTATAAAATAGTTTGACAAAGAACCCTCTCCTCAGTGGTCCTGAGGATTGAACTCAGGACCTTGTGCATTCAAGGCAAGCACTCTCCCTCTAAGCTATATACCCCAGCCCTAATGTAGAACTTTCTGAAGCACCTAGGAAGAAATCAAAGGAAAATACACACGTATTTGTCTGCATAAAAATGAAAACATATGTGTTTAAAAAATCAACTTAAGACTCATTATTGGCCTGTGATGGGAGTATAAATTGGCATAACTTCTAGAGGACAAAAGATGGGAATATAAATTGATACAACATCCTGAGGACAGATGGTAATCATTTGAAAAAATCAAAACATTTAAGGCTGGAATGTATGTAGAGTACTTGCCTAGTATGTGCAAGGCCCTGGGTTTGATCCCTAGTATTTAAGAAGTTTTTTAAAGTGCATGTCTTTGATCTAGTTACTCAACTAACAGCAATTTATCTCTGTGAAATAATTAAGGATGAGTGTAAAGAATTAACTAAGAGGAGTTTTCACTTGGTTATCACCTACAATTTGAAAAATTAGAAACTACTTTAGATTTGGGGAGGTGTCTTACTGGTAGAGAGCTTATGTAGCATGTGCATGGTCCAGGTTTTGATCTTCAGCATCGCAGAAACAAAGACAAAAATAAATTCAATGTCCAAAAAAATGGGATTGGCTAAATTGGTCCATAAAATGGAATATTTGTAGCCATTAAAAATAGCATCATATTTATTAATATAGTAGTATATCATCATAGCCTGCTGCCATAGCACTGTGGCATCTGATCCTGTCAGATCTTGGAAGCTAAGCAGGGCCGGGCTTGGTTAGTACTTGGATGGGAGACCACCTGGGAACACCAGATACTGTAGCCTTGAGAGAAGGACTGGCAACCCACGCCCCAAAATGGGTCTACCCTTGAAAACCCCATGAATAGCAGAGAAGCACTGACAATAATAGTGTTTTGCCTATTGTACATAGGGTCACTATGAGTTGAACATCTACTTGATGGCACCTAACAACATCATCATCATATTTTGATGAAAAAGCAATTTAGAAAAAATTACATATGTATGATCCAGCTTTTCTTACAAACATAAATAAATTAGAAAAACAACAATATGTAAAAATTCTTTTGGTGAGAATATATGTTGTTGTTGTTGTTCTTAGGAGCCATCCAGTTGGTATCCGACTCATAACGACCCTACATACAACAGGTGAGACACTATTGTCAGTGCTCCTCTGCTGTTCATAGGGTTTTCAATGGCAGATTGATTTTTGGGAGGGGGTTGCCGGGTCCTTCTCCCAAGCCTACAGTATCTAGTGTTCCCAGGCGGTCTCCCATCCAGGTACTAACCAGGCCCAACCCTGCTTAGCTTCCCAGATCTGACGTGATCAGATGCCACAGGGCTACGGCTACAGGCAGATTATATGTTTTCTTTTATTTACAATGAACCTTTAGTACTTGCGTCTTTGTGTTTAAAGTGGGTTTCTTGTGAACAAATTGTAGTTGGGTCTTATTTTTTTATTTACTCTACATTCTCTTAGTTTATGCTTTAGACCCTTAACAAAATGATTATTGATATCCCTAGATTAATATCTGCCTTATTTGTTACTGTTTTCTAAATGCTGCCCTTGTTCTGTGTTCCATTTTTGCCTTCTACTCTTTTTATGCCTTTTGTGGTATTAATTGAGAATTTTATATGATTCAATTTTCTTTCCTTTCTTAGCTTATCAGTTAATCTTTTTCAAGTTGCTTTTTAGGGGTTGCTTCAGAGTTTGCAATGGACAATTATAACTCATACAGGCAGCGGTCATATAACACTATATTGCTTCATAGGTGGTATATGTACCTCATAATGAGAGAATGATCCCATTTCCCTCTGTCCCTTCTGTCTTTACTGTCATTCATTTTGCTTACAAGTTCATGCATATACACATAAGGTTACATAATTGAAAACAGTGTTGCTATTATTTTAAACAAACTGTTATCCATTAGATCAATTAAGAATAATAAAAATAAAAAGGGTTTTACTGTCATCCCTTCTTAGATGCTCTTCCTTTGTTTATATGGGCTCAAATTTCTGACTATATTATTTTTCTTCTCCCTGAAGAACGTTTTTAAACATTGCTTGCAAGGCAAGTCCATTGGCAGATATCCCTCAACTTGTGTTTGTCTCAGAAACCTCTTTTTCTTATTTACTTTTGAAGAGTAATCTCCCAGGGTATAGAATTCTAGGATTTTGTTTTTTTTAATCTCTTAACACTTAAATATTTCATTCCATCCTTTTCTTGTTTGCATGGTTTCTAAGTGGAAGTTGGATGTAAATCTTGTCTTTGGTTCTTTTATAGGCAAGGTGGTCCCATTCCCTGTTCCACCCCAGCCCCACTTTCTTTCAGAATATTTTCCTTATTGCTGATTTTTTGTTTTCTTCTTGGTGCTAAGAATTGAACCCAGGGCCTTATGCATACTAAGCATGAGCTTTGCCCTAGAGCTATACCTTCAGTTCCTTCTTTGCATTTTAGTAGTTTGATATAAAAATGATATATCTAGGTATAGATTTTTTTTCCTTTATTCTGCTTGGTGTTCTCTGAGCTTCTACACCTGTTTGTTTTCTGACATTAATTTGGGGAAATTCTTCGTCATTATTGTTTCAAATATTCCTTCTCTTCTCTTCTCTCTTTTCTCTTCTTCTGGTATTTCCCAAGTCTTTAATAATTGTCCCACAATCCACAATGCTGGGGTATTGTTTTTGGGTGGGAGGTTCAGACTTTATATGCTTTTTGCTTTCATTTTGAACTTCCTTTCCTTCCTTCCTTCCTTCCTTCCTTCCTTCCTTCCTTCCTTCCTTCCTTCCCTTTGTGTTAGGGGCTGAACTGAGGGCCTTGTGCATACTTTACAAGTGCTCTATCACTGAACTTCACCCCTCGCCCCCTTTTTAATTTTTTTATTTTGAGACAGGGTGTCGATAGGTCACTCAGGCTGCCTCTGGCCTTGAACTTGTGATCCTCTTGCCTCTGCCTCCTGAGTCGCTGGCATTACAGGTATATGCCACTGCACCTGGCAGTTTTAAAGTTTCTATTGTGATGTCTTCAAACTCAAGAGTTTGGGTTTTTCCCACCATTCAACTGTGACTAGTCTACTAATAAGCTCATCAAATGTATTCTTCATTCTTGCTACAAGATTGTTATTACACAAGTAATGGGACTCTAACACCTCATTGGTTCTTTCTTAGAATGTGCTCTTTATTGCTTATAATGCCCATCCTGTCTTCCACATTGTTTACTTTATCCCTAGAGCCCTTAGTATGTTACTACTCTTGTTGCTGTTGTTAGGTGCTGTCCCATCGAGTCCGGCTCATAGTGACTCTCACAAAGTTTTCAATGGCTGATTGTTTCAAGATTGCTTCAGTGTTTTTGCCATGCTGAGGATCAAACCTGGGTCTTCTGAGAGTGTTGGAGCAGCACTCTATCAACTAAGCTAAACCCTAGTGCTGTGTTAATCTTAGTTGTTTTTAATTCCTGATCTGATAATTTAAATATCCTTTTGATATTTGAGTCTGGTTCTGATGTTTGCTCTGTTTTTTCAGACTATGTTTTTTGTTTTTAAGTATGCTTTGTAATTTTTCTTTTTTTTTTCTTTCTCTTTCTTTCTTTCTCTTTCTTTCTTTCTTTCTTTCTTTCTTTCTTTCTTTCTTTCTTTCTTTCTTTCTTTCTTTTTCTGTACTAGGGGTTGAACCCAGGGCCTTGTGCTTGCATGCTTTGCAAGTATTGTACCACTGAGGTGCACCTGAGCCCATTTTTTTACTTTTTGAGATAGGGTCTCGCTAAATTACACAGACTGCCTCTGGCCTTGAATTGTGATCTTCCAGCTCCCGAGTCACTGGGATTATAGGGGTGCATCCCTGCACCCAGCTGCCTTATAATTTTTCTTGATAGCTGGACACCACATATCGGATGAAGGGAACTTTGTAAGTAACCTTGAATAAGGTGTCAGGGAGATGAAGCATTCTCTTGCTTTCTGTATTCCTGTGATGAAGTCTCAGCCTTTTAGTGAGCCTGTGCCTCTGGACTGTGAACTTCACAAATATTTCTCAATTTTTTTCTCCTTTCTTAGGAGGGACAGGATTGCTAGATTGGGCTAGACTGGGTATTTCTTTTTACCCAGGTCAGTTTGGCTCTGTTAAAACCCCAGAAGGTTAGGTTTTAGTTAACCAGTTTTTCTTGAAGGCAGATCTTGATGAGAAAAACAGAGTATTACTCTTAAGTGTTTCATAATAGTTCCTCTCCCCCTTCTACTGCTAGAGGAGAATTTTCTCTAGTTGTTACAGTGAGAACCTGATCAAGCACTTATAGGTGAAACTCCGAAGCATTGAGAGACCACTATAACCAGTTCCCTCTGGGGTTTTAACTCTCAGATTTTTCTATACCAAGCTGGAGACAGGGTGGTAGTGCACACCTGTAATTCTAGCACTCAGAAGGCTGAGGCAGGAAGATCAATACAAGGTTGAGGTGAGCCTAGACTGCACAGAGAGACCCTGTGCCAAAAAAATTTTTTTTCTATACCTTATTGTTAGGTTCCCTCAAGTCAGGTCCATAGCAATTCTAAGTGAAACAGGACAGAACACTACCCAACACTGTGCCATACACACAGTCTTTTTATATTTGTGCCCATTGCTGCAGTCACTATGTTTCTTCTTATTTTGAGTCATGCCACATCAGCAAAAGGAGGTCCCAGGAGCTTTACACCATTCCTATCATTAAGGTCAATGCCACTTTGAGGAGGCAACTCATTTCTATCCTCTTTTGAATGACTTCTAGCCTGGGGGGTAGGGCTCATTTTCTAGCAGTATATTTGACAATTCTGGCAGCCCATTTCCAAAACATTCATTGAAGACCCTATGAATAGAAATTGTCTATACTTAGCCTCCAGAAATTCTTCAATTGTAGTTTAGATTTTCCTACCTGAGCACTGATTCCCAAGGAGATTTTGGATTCAGTATGTTGTAATTCTGTTTCTTGTCAATTTATCTCTATAATTTAGGGGAAATCACTTTGCCACATTGACCTTCCTTTTCTTACAGATCTAAGAAGAGTTGTTGGTTTTCAGTTTGTTCAGTTTTTTGTTACGACCAAGTGGTGGTTTGGAAGCTCCTTTCATGTGGAACTAGAAATCTCATTACTTATATAATAAGAAGAAACAGGATAGCAAACATGGAAGTATATTCAAAGGTCATGAGTTATTAAATAAATGCAGAGTAAATAAATGAGATAGAAATTTTCTTCTCACGTTTAGCAAAGATTTAAAAATATATCATAGTGCTATTTTGAGTATGGTGGATGAAACTAGCATTCTTATACACTGTAGGTTAAAAGTTGATGTACTTCCTTTGGAAAAGCAATTTAATTGATATTTGTAAAAATAAAAATGCTCAAATATTTTGCTAAAATATTTCTCATCTAAGAGTCTGTCCTTAAGGAAAAGAAATGTCAAAATGCTTTGGTCATGAAGATGTTCTCTGCAGCATCATTTCTAAGAGTAGCAAATTTGAAGACTTATGTGGAATAATAGTTATTATATGTGGAATAATAATGATGATGAAAATAAAAGTTTGTGGTATAGCCATCTCACAGTAGGGTAGGCAACATTTAGATTTCAAGTTTATGAAGTTGTAATATTGAGTTTAAAAAAACAAGAGATGTTAAAAATAGTATATTAATTAGTTTTAAAAGGGTAGAGAAAATATATTAAAATGTTAACAATAGTTTTAGCTAGTTGGCAAAGTTTGGAGGGATTCTTTTTTATACTTGTATATTTATACTCACCTGCAACCTTACTACCCAGACGTCTGATCTTGTCAGATCTCGAAGCTAAGTAGTTTGGATAGGAAACTACCTGGGAATACCAGGTACTATAGTCTTGGGAGAAGGACCTAGCAGCCCACTCCTGAAACAATCAGCCATTGAAAACACTATGGATAGCAGAGAAGCACTGATAATAGTGTTGGGCATGGCACAGTGTTAGGTAGTGTTTTCTCTGTTGTACATAGGGTTGCTATGAGTCAGCCCTGACTTCATGGCACTCAACATCAACAAACAACATACTTATACTTTTCTATGATGAATTTCTCCCAGGTGTCAGTTAAGGTGTCATGCTGTAAGGGCTTGCATTTTGCTGAGATGCTGAAAGCTATGCCACCATTATTTCTGACACCAGCAGGTCCACTCATGGTGAACAAGTTTCAGCTGAGCTCCCAGACTAGGACAGATGAAGGAGGAGGACCTCGCAGCCCACTCTCAAATAATTAGCCATTGAAAACCCTGTTAATATCAGAGAAGCACTGTTAAATATAGTGTCAGAAAATGAGCTCCATTTTTTGGAAGGCATTCCATGTCTGGAAGGCATTCAAGAAAAGACTGGGAAAGAGTTGCCTCCTCAAAGCAGAGTCAATCTTAATGATGGGAATGGAGTAAAGCCTTTGGGGCCTCCCTTTGCTGATGTGGCATGACTCAAAATGAGAAGAAAACAGTGACTGCCACACTGGGCTCAAACACAAAAGATTGTGTGCATGGTACAGTGTTGGGAAGTGTTTTGTTCTGTTGTACATGAGTCGGAGCCAACTCAACAGTACCCAACAAAACAAAACAAAACAAAAGGATGAATTTGTTCATACAATCAGAAAAAGGTATAGCATTAAAGAAATGATCACCCTCACAGAATCCTAGAAGATGAAATCTAGGTGTGTATAAATCTAGAGAAAGGGAGACAACTCCATAGGCTTTAGTAGTGTTCTGCTCTTAGATGATGGGGCTTGAATTTAGGAGGTAGTGGCAATGGAGATAAAAGGAATAGTCCAGATTCTGGAGAGATTTAGCAGTTAGAGCCAATTTGGTTTGCTGAGTCCTGGGATTAAGAGGCTTGACAGATGATGGTATGATTCAATGAGAAGAAAAACTAAAGGAAGAAATAGCATAAGAGTTACAGATTAATTCTGTTTGGTTATGTTGCATTTATGGCACAGTGAAAATGCACATTAGGCACTTGATTGTTTTGATAGGGAGCTCAGGAATAGGTCTGCCTATGAAGGTTTGTTGTTGGGTGCCCTTGAGTGGAGTCCAACTCATAGTAACCCTATACAGAGCTTTTGGTGGCCGACTGTTTGGGGATTGTTTTGGGAGTGGGCTGCCAGGTCCTTCTCCTGTTTTTGTTTTGCAGTGCTGGGGATCGAACTCAGGGCCTCAGAGAGTGCTGAGCAGCACTCTACCAGCTGAACTAAACACCAGCCACCTATGAAGATTGTTGTTCTTAGGTGCTGCTGAGTCAGTATCCGACTCATAGGAAAACTACATACAACAGGCAAAACACTATTGTCATTGCTTCTCTGCTGTTCATAGGGTTTTCAATGGCAGATTGATTTTTGGGAGTGGGCTGCAGGGTCCTTCTCCCCAAGCATGCAGCACCTGGTGTTCCCAGGTGGTCTCCTATCCAATTACTAACCAGGCCTGACCATGCTTACCTTCCAAGATCTGATGGGATTGGATGCCACAGGGCTATGGCTGCAGGCCTCTGTGAAGATTAGGGAATTATTATTAACACACATATTTGAGTCCTGGCTAGGAAAGACATAAATGCTCAGGTACCAGGTCTTTTTAAAACTAACACATGATTATGTTTCTCTTTAGTACATCTAATGGAAACTAATTTTATTTTATTTTGAAACAAAGGGAGTTTATTAATTAGGGATAAGAGAGAATACATACTTTAGATTTAAGCATGGGCATTCAAAGAGAAATGGAAAAAGAAAAGACCCTTAAGAAAAAAATCATAGTATATGTCCAAGACATGGATGTGGGGCTTCTCAAGAAAGAGAATCTCATTTAAATGTCTGAACAATAGCTATGTATATGATTTTGTAGCCTTTGAAGTTATATTACTCTAAGGTTGTAAATCAAAACCCAGTTCAAAATTTAAGTAAAACAGTGGGGTGGGGAATGGTGGTTTAGGCCTATAATCCCAGAGACTTGGAAAACAGAGGTAGGAGGTTCACAGGTTCCAGGCCAGAGGAAACCTGTGTAATATAATGAAACCCTATGTCAAAATAAAAAGATAAAAAGTGGTTTGGGGGTGTGGTTCAGTGGTAAAGTACCTATAAATGCATGTATGAGAATATGGTTCAACTCCCCAATACTTCAAAAAAGAAAAAAAAATGTTCAAGCAAAACAATGATGTAGTTTACCTATTCTTTCTATCTTTGTACATGAAATTGTAAAATACCTTTATAAAGTGCATTGTTTGTGTTTAGGAGTGAGAGGAAGATACCACCTAGATGAAAACCTAGGCCAAAATAGGTCTGAAGAAGAAGAACCATTGTTTAGAGAATTAAAAAAAAATTCTATTATTTTTTTATATCACAACATTGTTTATTATGTGAATTTTTT
The DNA here is from genome assembly GCA_007922755.1 of Pedetes capensis. Lineage (NCBI taxonomy): Eukaryota > Metazoa > Chordata > Mammalia > Rodentia > Pedetidae > Pedetes > Pedetes capensis. The sequence continues at coordinate 13,117 of VMDO01012321.1, read as the reverse complement.
ACAATACAAACAAAAATACAGAAATGTAATATATGGACACAGCTAAATGCAGAATGCCTGCAGCGGTAGCCCTGTGGCATCCGATCCCGTCAGATCTCGGAGGCTAAGCAGGGTCAGGCCTGGTTAGTACCTGGATGGGAGACCGCCTGGGAGCACCAGAAGCTGTAGGCTTGGGAGAAGGACCTGGCAACCCCCTCCCAAAAATCAATCTGCCATTGAAAACCCTATGAACAGCAGAGAAGCACTGACAATAGTGTTTCCCCTGTTGGACAGAGGGTCGTTATGAGTCGGATACCTACTCAACAGCACCTAACAACAACAACAACAAAATGCAGATTTTTCCCCCCACATAACACAGGACTCAGTTCTACTTTTGAGTGTGCATAATCAAGACCAAACTTCCTTCAATGATTTCTCCTGATGTAGAATATATATATTTGAACTCTGGCATCACATGTCTGTGCTCTTTATCTTGTCTCTGCTGTTTCCTTCACTTTATCTATTATTGCTCCATCACACACATTGCGCTTCAAGATGCTCTGCTTCTAAGGTCTGTGGAGGTGCTGTGCTGTTTCTCATTCAACTGGCTATTCTCATTTCACTTGTTGTGTAGATGGTTCCTGGGCATAATGATTGCCATCTTGACCATCTTGATACAGAACAACTAGAATGGCCATTTTTTTTGGTGGGGAGAACCTTGGCCTTGTTCCCATGGCAACAAAATGGGCAAAACTCTGCAGCTTGACCAGGTCTATTGTAATGATAATACATCTATCAACATTCCCCCTTCAGAAAAGGGGGGAAAAGATGGTCAGAAAACCCTCACAGGACCTCCCCTGAGGTGCCAATCACTAGCACCTCCTGTCCCAGGTACATGTGATTCTAGGTTATATAGGAGGTAAGTGGTTGGCTGAGGGTGGGACTTAACATATGGTACAGCTTCAGGTGGATATCTTTGTAGGGACTTGTGGGGCACCTTCTTCTTCTCAGGCCCGGATCTACAATCTAGAGCAGGAACTTCATACTACCGAATTCTAGGGATCCATTGGACTTGAGTGAGTGCTGGTGGCAGAGTTAGGAAAGGCTTTGGGAAGCCAGCTGCAAAAAGATCTCAAACTTTATTGTACAGCTCTTAACAGGTGACACAGCTCTGAGGGTGCTACAGTTCTAGAGTCTGCCCTTTGGGATAGGAGACTATTCAGCTCTACCTCTGGCGCTAGGTCCAGAGGCTCTTCAGATGTCCTCTGTTGCTTGGAGTCTTCTAGCTTAATAGATGTCTTTTTCTCTATTGCCTTGTCTCTCCATGGATCTCCTCTGGTCTTAGTCATCTCTTCTTCCATCGTCTCTGATGTTCTCCATAGGGGTAATGGAATGGTAAATGTCCCGAGCACTGAGTGAGCTCTGCTTAAATACTCTAGTCAATCAGAAGCTGAGACATAATGTGGGGGTCTAACCTATCACATAATGGTGTGTGGACAGGGCTAACCAATCAGGGGAGACTATGCATATAAGGTGAAACTGGATGTCATAGTTTTAGCCAATCAGGGGATGTAGGATAACTGACCAGTCAGGGGGCTTTGAGGGATTGGGATGTAACCTATTAGGTGAAAGTGGCTTCTGGCGTGCAGGGGCCATCTTGGTTTACTCAACTCCTGAGGTCGGAGCTAGAGACCAGGATGTAGGACAGAGGTTATTGGGAGCCATCTTGTCCTGGAAGATAGATCTTAGACCTCCAGGCAGGCTAGATAGACCTCTGCCCATGTGGTCCTTCAATCTCCCCTGGGGGTTTTCTACTAGATGAATTCTTACCCTGGAAGGAGTTATGTATAAAAGCTTTATGAGAGTCATCCACACCCCTGTAGGAAATTCCTTTCGTGGCACAGCTTCCCACCTTGACTTGCTTATCTACTCTTACAAAAATCTTGGACACACTCTTATTCTGTGAGCTGTGGTGGAACAAAGAGATGTAGCTCAGCATTCCCTCCTAGCATAGAAATTCCCCTACTTGGGACCTCTACTCAGGTTAAGCTTGGTCCTTTGCTTCCTCACAGAAAGAATTTTAGGACAAATCAGAAAGTGAAACAAATCTATTTTAATAGTACACATAAGAGAAGAGAGAGAAGCTGGAAACTAATTTTAGAATCTGCTAAGTTAGTTTCTTGTTTAAGATTAGACAACTGCTTAAAATAGTATAAGTAAACTTTTGTTGATTAGAGAAACAATTTGAGGTAAACTGTAAACCACTTTTGTAGTAGACTTGACATTAGGGTCAATTTCTTTTTGTTCCAGTTTGGACAACCTACATCCTCTTTGGGCTGGGGTTTAGCTCAGTTGGTAGAGTACTGCTTCACACTCTCTGAGGACCTGGAATCAATCCCTAGCACTGCCAAAACAGGAGAAGGATGTTGCAATCTACTCCAGAAGCAATCCCGAAACAATCAGCCATTGAAAACCCTATAAGGGTCTCTATGAGTCGGGCCCAACTTGACAGCACCTAACAACAACAACATCTTTAGACTTTTGATTTAAATACTTAAGCTTGAATAAATAATAAACAAATAAGTACTTGTGTGTGTGTATAAATTATATGTATATACATATACACATTATATATACATATATATATGAAATTTCCCTCTGAGGAAGTTTAGGTTTATAATTTGGAATTTTTTAGAGGAAAATTAGATTTTATTCTAAAATCAATATTTTTATCAGTATTTATGTGTACATATCTAAACAGATTTTTAACTGTTGTTTCTGTTTACATTTATTCTAACAAACTCTCTTTCATCCGATCATCTAAGTTGGTTATTTTAGCTGATACAGTTTCTAATTAAGTCTTCGTGGTTGAGAGATCTCCCTGTGGCATGTCTACTTTAGCATTTAATTGCTCTGTGAATTCCAAATTAAATTCTGTATTCCATTTTGGTCTGCTGATGAAGCAAAGATCTTTTTAGTGTGGCCTGAGAAATGCTATGTTTGTGACAGTTTGAAGGACCAGCATCACAAGTTTGAAAAAGTTAGAACTGTTTAACTTTCAGATTGACTTTTCAAGAATAAAATTTAAAATGTTATCACAGAGTGAGATGAAAGAATGCCAGACATAGAATAAGCTTTCAGTAACTATCTATAGGACAAATGAAGCAAAATTATTAATCTTGATATTGTAGTATTTTATTTTTATTTATTTATTTATTTATTTATTTGCAGTACTGGGGGTTGAACCCAGGGCCTCGCGCTTTCATGCTCTGCAAGTGCTGGACCACTGAGCTGCACCCCCAGCACTTTTTTTTTTTTTTACTTTTTGAGACAGGGTCTCGCAGACTGCCTCTGGTCTCGAACTTGCGATCCTCCTGCCTCCCGCCTCCCAAGTCGTTGGGATTACAGGTGTACGCCACTGCGCCCAGCCAATATTGTGGTATTTTGTTTTGTTTCAGAAAGAGTGAAGTCTTGGGAGTTTTTGGTGGAATTTCAATGAAAAGTACCAAGAAATAGCTCTCTATCAAGTACAATAAAGAGAGTTCTTGCATTGGGGAGACAGGTTGGATTAAGAAACTTCTAAGGAGCCAGGCAATGTTGTGTACACCTGTAATCCCAGGAGCTCATGAGGTGGATGCAGGAGGATTGCGAGTTTAAGGCCAGGGGCAGATTGTGCTATTTATTAGCAAGACCCTACCTGAAGATAAAAAATTTAAAAAGGAGCTGAAGGTGCAGGCTCAGTGGTAGAGTGCTTGCAAAGCATGCATGAAGTCCTAGGCACAACTCCTCAGTTAAAAAAAAAAAAAAAAAAAAAAACTTCTAAAGTATCTTCAAACTTCATATTATTTCACTTGACAATTTTGTCCCTTGAGTCAGTAGAGAAATATGGGTATTTTTACAAATAATTTGGCATTAATTCTTTACACTTTGAAATAATTTGTGTAATCATAAAACAGCAAAATCTAATAACTGAGACTTTTAAGTCCAGCATTAATCTGGTCACATGTTCTTAGAATGGTGTTCAGAACTCTAGTTGCCATGTCACTTCATTTCTTGGCGTCCCGATTTAGCACTACACAAAACAGAACTTAAGAGTTCTGATGGACAAGGACATGAATAGAAATCAGGTATTAGACATTGAGAATTTGAAGGGTATGTGTCACAAACAGTAATTCATCATCAAGTATTTACACCTGCTTATGATGATGTTAAGGCATAGCACCAAAACAGACCAGAAAAGCAAACAAACAGACAAAAAGAGTTTAACATGCTTTTGTGTGGGGCAGAATCCGAGGGACCATGATCCTGAGAGGGCCTGGATTCGAGCCTATCTGGTTCATCTCAAGTCCTCATAAGGGACAGGCCAGAAGATCTGGCTCACCCTGGCAGGGAAGGCTAAGGGGCTTGAGACAACTCCCTGGGCTTTGTTGTTAGAAGCCAAAATGGTGCTCCCCACGGTCTTCTGGGTGTGGCCTCAGAGGGTTTCCCATTACCACATCCCTCTCCATAAGTGGACAGAGCACTGGACAATGCCACATATAGAATACATAAGCAACTGCATATAAGGCTGAGCTGCTAAATAAAATTTGAGTTTGTTCCCTGAAACGCTCCCAGAGTGGCTGTGTTTCTGTTGCACTCACCACCGGTGGGGGTGTGGGGTTCCAACCCCAGGCTAAGGGGCCCCACAGTTTTGTTGGTGATTAAGTGCACATCTAGAGAATTCTAGTAAAATAAATTTCAAACAATCTTCATAAGTCTTAAGAATTACTAAATTGAAGAGTTTAAGTCAGTGTGAGACAGGTAAACTTTGTTGTGATGGTTATTTATAAAAATGCTCATCTCTGTTCCTGAAAAATTCACCTGAACAATTCTGCTTCGGGCAATGAGACAGACTAGGTACCATGAGTTATCTCTACTGGAAAGTAGCTAAAAGCGTAGGTAAATATGAAAAAGTGTTTTTAAATCTACATCTCAAATGATACTGATAGAATCCAAAACATAAAACAATAATAGTAATAATTGAAAGCAGGTAGTCTAGATGATATACCTTCATCATAGCTTTCTCACTGAGGGTTTTTCCTTTGAATCCATGATTTATTGCTTTTACCTTTCTGCATGGAGGTGCAAGAAAAATCTAGCATTTTCTATTCTCCCAAGGTGGAAGCTCTAATAAGATCCCATTATGGCATAAAGCTTAGAGACTCCAGAGTTGTATCATTAGATTAAGGAATAAATTTCAGCAGTTGAGTACTAGTCTTTTTTAATGTACTCTGTGTTGAAATAAGAAGTATGTATAATGCACCAATGCTGCTTTACAAAGGACAGAGTTATTCAAGAAACAGCACTTGTGCTATAATTTCAGTTGTAAACTAAAGTAGCCACTCTTTTCCTAGAAGCCTACTTGAAAAAAATGACTAAAAAAAAAAAAAGAAAGAAAAGAAAAGAAAAAAATGACTAATAGACAAACTGTAGTTCTTCATCCTTGGTAGACTTTTTTTTTTCTTTTAACTGAACAATGTAAACTTACTACTTATGGGGAAGCAACTGCAATGGTGGTAATTTAGCCATCAGCACCAGCAAAGTACTCAATAATGTGTGTGAGTGCTTGTATGGATTCAGGGGGTGGTGGGGGTGGTGGTTGTTGTTAGGTGCAGTCAAGATGAGCCCGACTAATAGCAACCCTCATAGGGTTTTCAATAGCTGATTGTTTCAGGATTGTTTCTGGAGTGGGTTGCCAGGTCCTTCTCCCATTTTTGCAGTGATGGTGATTGAACCTAGGGCTTAGAAAACTGAGAGCAGCACTCTACCAACTGAGCTAAACCTCACCCTTGTTTAAGAGGAGGGATGGTGAATTGGAAAAAAAGATTTATTGCAATGTTTATTACTTGGAATTTTTCCCAGATTGTGAACAATTTCTCAACTGTTCCCCTGGTTTATTCCTTGATTTCTGTGCTTCAGAAAATATTCTATGACCTCACATTTGAATGGGTCGAGTGCTCTGTTTGTTCTTATTGCACAGGAAATAAAATGATTAGGTGCTACAGATAATTTTACATGAAAATGATCCTGTTGTAAAAGTACACACCAGTGTATGCATACTAGTTAAATACTACTTAAGGACCCATGAAACATTTATGAAAGTTCATCATGGATTGGGCCATAAAGCTTATCTGAGTACATTTTGTAGGATTGGAATTACATAGGCAACATTCTGTGACCCCAGTACAATTAAATAGTGATCAACTACAAGAAAATAAGTAGAAAAACTTTGTATGAAGAGAAAAAGTTCCTGTACATCTTCTGAGTCAAAGAACTTGAAATGAAAATTAGAAAATATTTGCCAAATAACTGAAGTTCTTCAAAGAATATGTGAGAGATAGTTGAAGCAATACTTAGAGAAACATATAGTCTTAAATGCTTATATTGGCAAAATAAGAACTGGTTAAAATTCAGGAGTTTTAACAGAATATACCAAAGGAAAATAAGACGAATGAAATGATAAAGATGAACACAAACTCATGAAATAGAAAACAAAGGTTCACTAGAAAAGATCAATAAAACACAAAGCTATTGATTTGGAAAGCTTTATGAAATAGCTTATGATATTGTTGTTAGGTGCCTTCAAGTTGTTTCTGACTTACAGTGGGTTTTCAATGGCTGATTATTTCAGGATTGTTTTGGGAATAGGCTGCCACATCATTCTCCCATTTTTGCAGTGCTGGGGATGGAACTCAAGGACCTCAGAGACCACAGAGCGGTGCTCTACCAATTGAGCTAAACCCCAGTCCTGAAATAGTTTACAGCAAAAATTATTTAGGAACACAAGAAGGCAGGCACAGATCAATATGATTGAGAGTGAAAAAAAAAAGGGACAAGATTACACATTTTGCAGAGATTAACATAATAGTTTATGTTAATAAGTAGAACTCTTGCATGAAATGAAGAAATTCCTAGGAGGAAAAATTAATCTAAACTGATTTAGGGAGATGTTGTATACCTAAACACTTCTTTAATCATTGAAGTGTTATATAAGTAACTAAAAATGTTTTCTAGAAGAAAATAGCCTCAGATATCTTTATAGGTGACTTTAACCAAATATTCAAGGAACAGATCATTTGAGTCTTTCTGGAATAGGAAGACCCAGCTCATTTTAAGAGATTAACATAAGCAGTCAAGGAACATTCATGAAAAGAAAATAACAGGCCTTTCTTGCCAATGAAAAAATTCCACACAAAACGTTAAACATCCATCTTAGTCTATTTAGTGTTGCTATCACCTAGTGTCTGGGGCTTAATAGTATATACAATGCTAGTGGCTGGAATCATGTAGCCTCTGGTGAGTGCCCCCCTAGCTATGTCACAATATGGCTGAGAAGTGGGAAGGGAAATGACCAAGTGCGAAGGGAATGAGTACAAGAAAGGAAGAGAGTGGAGAAGGGCCAGCCTCACTTTTTTATAGCAAGCCACTCTGGCAGGATCTAATACACCTACATAGTTGACTCATTCCCCATGAGACAGTATTAATCCATTCATGAGGATGGAGCCTGCAGGACCTAATTACTTTCCACTGGGCCTCACCTCTTCAAGATTCTACCACCTCTACAATGCCTCAATGGAGACTAAGCTTCTAGCACTTAAACCTTTGGTGGACAAACCATATCAAAACCATAGCTAGCAATATCTTTTAATATAAAGAAGATAGTACATACTATGTCATGACCTAGTGGGATGTTCCCCAGTAATGTGAGGTTGTCTTAATTTTAGAAAGTCTATTAATTTACCAAATATTAAGATTAAAAGTTGAACACCTTATATTACCTAAAACAATCAGAAAAAAATGTTTGATAAAATTCAATACCCTATTTGTATAAATGGCCTGCATCGGTAGCCCTGTGGCATTTGATCCCGTCAGATCTCGGAAGCTAAGCAGGGTTGGGCCTGGTTAGTACCTGGATGGGAGACCGCCTGGGAACACCAGAAGCTGTAGGTTTGGGAGACAGACCCGGCAACCCCCTCCCAAAAATCAGTCCACCATTGAAAACCCTATGAACAGCAGAGAAGCACTGACAATAGTGTTTCCCCTGTTGTATGTAGGGTCACTATGAGTCAGATACTGACTCAACAGTACCTAACAACAACAACATTTGTATAAATAAAATTAGAAATAAAATTGAAACTTCTAGGCTAACTTGTAATAGAAGGGTACTTCCTTAATTTTTATGAAGGGTAGTATTTACAAAAGAAGAAATCTACAATAAACATGATACTTAAACATAAAAAATCACAAGCATTCCTTCCTTTATTTTAGTACTAGGTGGTTAAACTCAGGGCCCTGTGCATGCTAGGCAAGTGCTTCATCACTGAGCTGCACCTACAGCACCTTTTTTGCATCTTATTTTGAATTAGAGACTCACTAAATTGAACATGCTGTCTCTGGCTTTTAACTCTCAATCCTCATGCCTCAGCCTTCTAAATCTCTGGGATTACATGCATGTACCATTGCCCCTAGGAAAGCATTCTCTTTTAAGGTTAAAAGTAATAAATACCCTCATGTTTGTCAGCTTGTTGTGCTTTGGGGGCTTGCGTGTTGCTGTGATGCTGAAAGCTATGCCACTAATATTTCAGATACCATCAGGGCCACCCATGGTGGCCAGGTTTCAGCGGAGCTTCTAGACTAAGACAGACTATAGAGAATGATCCGGCAGCCCACTCCCAAAACAATTAGCCATCAAAAACCCAATGAATAGCAGAGAAACACTGTCAAATATAGTGCCAGAAAATAGTACCTCAAGGCAAGAAGGCATTCAAGAAATGACTAGGGAAGAGTTACCTCCTCAAAATAGAGTCCTTAATGATGGGAATTGAGTAAAGCCCCTGGGACCTCCTTTTACTGTTGTGGCATGACTCAAAATGAGAAGAATCTTAATGGCTGCAATAATGGGCTCAAACATAAAAAGATTGTGTGCATGGCACCATGTTGGGCTGGGGTTTAGCTCAGGTGGTGTAGTGCTGCTCTGTGCTCTCTGAGGCTCTGAGTTTGATCCCCAGCACTGCAAAAAATAGAAGGATCTGGCAGCCCACTCATGAAACTATCAGCCATCAAAAACCCTGTGAATAGCAGAGAAGCACTGACATAGTGCCAGGCATGGCACAGTGTCAGGTAATGTTTCATTCTGTTGTACATAGGGTTGCTATGAGTTGGGCCTAACTCGACAACACCTAACAACAAAAATAACTACCATATATTCTTGAATCTAATCCACACTCAAAGCAATCCTAAATTATGGTATTGTGTTGTTTTTATAACATGCAGCATTTCTATAATTTTTCCAAAAAGTGACTCTCAATTGCAAATCTAATCCACATGTGATTCGGATTCGTGTCTTATTTTTCAGCCTTCTGAAACTGTTAAAAGGGTGTAGATTAGACTTGAGAATATACATTAATTTGGGGTTTTGTTTGTTCTTGTTTTTCTGAGACTTTGAGGTGCATCATTAAGTTGTTTATTTGAGTTCTTTTGATATTTTGGGAAAGATATTTTTTGTGTCACTGGGGATTTGAATCCAGGGCCTCACACATGCTAGACAAATCCTCTACCACTGAGCTACTTTTTCGCCTCTCTGACTTTTTAACATAAGCACTCATAGCTATAAACTTCCCTCCTAGAACTGTCTTTGCTGTGTCCCAAAGGTTCTGGTAAATTGTTTTCATTTTGTTTGATTCTAGGATTTTCTTAATTCCCTCCTTAATTTCTTCAGTGATCCACTGATCATTCAAAAGAGTATGATTCAGTCTTCCTTGGTTTGCATAGCTTCTGTTATTTCTCTTGCCATTGATTTCTAGTTTTTTTCCATTGTGATTTGATAAGATACAAGAAATTATTTTGATTTTTTTTCTTTTTTATATTTTTAAAGACTGGTGGCTTAAAATGTGATCTATTTTGGAGAAAGTTCCATAGGCTGCTGAGAAAAATTTGTATTCTGCAGCTGTTGGATGGAGTATTCTGTACATGTCTGTTCAATCCATTTTATCTGTTGTTGTTATTAGGTGCTGGGGAGTCATTGTCTGACTCATAGTGACCTTATGTACAACAAGAGAAACACTATGTTAGTTTCTCTGCTATTCATACAGTTTTTAATGGCTGATTGGTTTTTTTGGGGAGTGGGTTGCCAGGTGCTTCTTCCAAGCCTACAGCACCTGGTATTCCCAGGTAGTCTTCCATCTAGGTACTAACCAGCTCGACCTTGCTTACCTTCTGAGATCTGATGGGATCAGATGCCACAGTGATATGGCTATAGGCATTTGATCTATAGTATAGTTTAACTCTGAAGGTTCCTTGTTGATTTTTTTGTCTGAATGATCTATTAATGAGAGTGAGGTACTGAGGTCACCCACTAGTATTGTATCTGGGCATATATGTCCATTTATGTCCTGTAGGGTTTGTTTTCTGAAACTGGGTTCCATAAGATTCAGTACATATATATTTGTAATTATGTCTTCTTGTTGATTATATGCACTGATCTTATTTATCCCCTCTGACTCATTTTGGCTTCAAGTCTACTTTGTCAGCTATGTTGATAGCTACTTATGTGTGTTTTAGGCCTCTGTTTGCTTGGTATATAATTTTCTGTCTTTTCACTTTCAGTCGTTTTGTGTCATTGCCAGTGAGGTATGTTTCTTGCACCTAGTAAACAGTTTGACCTTGATTTTTTAATCTAGTCAGCAAGTCTGTATCTTTTAATTGGAGACTTAAGACCATTAACATTTAGGGTTATTATTGAGAGGTATTTGCTGATTCCTCTAATTTTGTTGGTTGCTTTGGTTGTTGGTTTGAATATTGCTTTTTCCTTTTTCCCTTATTCATCTTAGGGGATTGCTGGCTTTCTGGTTTTCTGAGTTGGACATGTTTGATTTTTTTCCTAGTTCTCATTTGTTCATCTGTTTCTCTAATGAAATTTATTCTTTCCTGAGCTCTCCTGTTTGTGGTTGCCTATCTCCCTCCTTTGTGTAAAGGATTCCTTTAAGTATCTTCTACAATGCTTGCTTGGTGGCCATGAAGTGCTTTGGTTTATGCTTATTTCTGAAGGTCTTTATCTTTCCATTGATTTTAAGATAATTTTGCTGGCTATAATAATCTTGCTTGGCAATTATTTACTCTTAGAGGTAGAAAGATATTTTTCCATGCTTTCCATGCTTTACAGTTTCTGCTAAGAGGTCTGATATGATTCTGATGCATTTGCCTTTGTGAGCGAGTTGGTATTTTTCCCTTACTGCTTTTAATAATATTTCCTCATTTTGTAATCTTGATATTTTAACCATAATGTGTTGTGGGGAGGTTCTTTTCTGGTCATGTCTATTTGGGGTTATAAATGCCTTCTGTACTAGGACATTCATATCTTTCTCTAGATTTAAGAAATTTTCTGCCTTAATTTTATTAAAAAATCACAAGTTCAAGGCTTAGGTAGCCTGTGTGACCTAACAAGACCTTGTCTCAAGAAATAAAATACAGGGCTCGGGAGAGGTGCAGTTTAGTGGTAGGACACTTGCCTAGCATGCACAAGGTCCTGAGTCCTAATCCTCTCATTACTGCAAAGAAATTTTTTCTCATTGAATAAGTTTTTTATGCTTTTAATTTGTACTTCAACTCCTTCTATTCCATAGATTCTTATGTGTGATCTCTTGATCATGTCTCAGAATTCCTTAAGTTGTAGTTATGCCTTTTTATTATTTTCCTTTATTGCTATCTGAATATAAAATTTTCTGAACTTTGTCTTCAATCCCTGACATACTTTCTTCTGCTTGATTTAGTCTGTTGGTGGTGCTTTCCAATAATTTTTTTGTTTATTGAGTTTTTAATTCCCAACACTTCTGCTCTCCCCCACCAAAAACAAACAAACAAATAAAAAATCCCTCAATTTCCTTGCTGAGTTTCCATCCGTGTTGCTGAATTTCTTGTTCAGGTTCTGAGTTAACTTTCTTACTTCATTCATCTGCTTGTTTGAATCTTTTTTGAAGTCATTGATCATTTTTAAAACTAGATTTTCTGAATTCTTTGTCCAGCATTTCAGCCATTCCAGTATCTTTGGATGTGGTTATTGAGGAGTTGTGATCTTTTGGGAAAGCCTGTTGCCTTGCCTTTATGTTTCTTGTGTTTCTAAGTTGTGATTTGTGCATGTGTTGGGAAAGATACCTCTTTTGGTTTTATTGAGGGGTCATTTTAGTGACCAACCTTCTCAGGGGTTCCATCCACAGTACCAGAGAGGAGAAAACAAACTACTGTAATAGCAGTAATACCAAACCAAACCACATATAGATGTACAATTGAAATAAGCTAAAGCCAACTATTACACCATCAACATCTATAGGAAAGAAAATGGCAAAAATAATGTACAGTAAGCCAGGAAGTTAAAAATTAATTAAGATGAAAGTAATAGCAATAAGTGAATACAATAAAGGAAGACACAGGGAAAAAGAAGAAGAAAGAAGTAGCAAAGTTAAATAAAAGAAGAAAAGAAAGAAGGGAAAAGAGTATGAGGAGAAAGAGAAGAGCAAGAAGTGAAAAGGTCTGATTACAAAAAAAAGAAAATATATGTAAATAAAATTAGATAAACATTAGAAGAGGAGTCAAAAGTAAAAACAGAACCTTTTAAAAAATAAAATGAAGTAAAACCAACACTAATAATATTGTAATAAGAAAAATGAAAAAAAATGACAGGGAAGTTAAAATAAATGACAGAATTTGAAAGGCTTCTTTCTGATATTTGAATCTGCCAGATGGAAGGAATGCTGGGTTGTAACTGTCCCTAATTTCTATTGTTCAGGCTGGTGCTGTATTCTGGAATCAGACAGTGGTGATGGTTATTCAACATTGAATGTATATCATCATATGTTACAATTTCACTCCTTTTTAAGGCTGAATAATATTCTATTGTATGTATGTACCATATCCATTTATCAGGTGTATGTACATAGTCATGAATAGATTTTGACAAAGTGAAGGGAATAAATAACTCAAAATTCAGGGTACTGGTTACTATTGGAGCAAAGAATGGGAGGGATACAATTTGAGAGGGGAACATACAATTTTTAAAAAATTGATAGTGTTCTATTTCTTAAGCTGAGTGGTGAGTATACAATAT
>VMDO01012320.1:0-62757 GCA_007922755.1 Pedetes capensis | reverse complement strand
TTTTTGATCAGTGGATGTGAAGCATTTACACATTTGTGCAGGAGAGACAATGATAGTGTTTACTTGAGAAGACAGAAGTAGAAAAAAGTGAGGTTGTCACTGGCACAACTCAGTCAAAAAATCAATTAGTAAATTTCTTATGTTTCTCTGACTGATGAAAATTACTGATGTTTCTAATAACTGGTAAATAAAAGGAAATTTAAGAAAGAAAACTAGCACCAGGCACACCATTAACTTTCCAATGACATATTGGGCAATTAATTGGTAGTGACTTTTACAGGTCATCAAAAAAAATGCTCCCACTAAATCAGATTCTGTGGAAATAAAGAAAAGATCAGTGCCACAAAAACTCATAGCTGCAAATCAATGACTTACTCCAGAACATCCTCTCTCCTTCATATTTTATCAAATCAAATTTTGTGTTTTTGTGCGTCCTGTGGGTTTGGCCAAATATATAATGACGTGCTTCTACTACTGTAGTACCATACAGAGCATTTTCATTGCCCTAAAAAAGTCTCTGTGCTCCACCTAAACACCACTCCTTTCCCTCTAACTCCTGATAACCAATGATTTTTCCATTGTGTCCATGGTTTTGTCTTTCAAAAATGTCCTATAGTTGGAATCATACAGTGTGTAGCTTTTTCACATTGGCTTTTTCATTAGTAATATGCAGTTGAATTTCCACTATGTCTTTTCATAGCTTGATATTTCATTTCTTTGTAGAACTGAAAAAGTCCATTGGAAAGTATATGAACAACTTGGTTGTTTATAAGTTTGGGAAATTAAAATAAAGCTACTCTTTCACCGTAAAAGAAGTTTAATTTTGTAAGAAACTGCCAAACGTTCCTTCAAAATAACTGTTCCATTTTGCATTCATATTAGCAATGCAAGAAATGCATTCCTATTGCTTCACATCCCCACCAACTTTTGGTATTGTCAGTGGTCTGCTTTTAGGCCATTCTAAGATGTAAGTGGTATCTTGTTGCTGTTTTTTTGTTGTTTGTTTTTGTTTTTGTTTTTGTTTTCAGTTGTGGTGGTTGTTTGTTTGTTTTTGCAGTAGTGGTGGTTGAACCTAGGGCTTCACTTGCATGCTTTGCAAGTGCTGGACCACTGAGCTGCCCCCCTACCCCCAGTCACAGTCATTGGATATTTACCTTCAGTATCAATTTTAGGCATTAGGGACTGTGATTCAGATTTAGACTGAAAGTGTTAAACTTCTAGCTTTGAGGAAGAAATGAGTAATCTTTTCCTAAGAAAACATCATTTTGCCAAACAAAGGTATATAACTAATCTTGACAATCAATTCCAGCATAGTTGGGAACATATATGTATTAATTTGTTTTTGTATTGCTGTAAGCAAAATATCTGACTTGAGGAAAACTAAATTTATTCTAGGTCACAGTTTCAAAAGATTTCAGTCCACAGAGGCAGAAAGACATGGGGAAGCCAGTAACAGGGCCTGTCTTAGAAGAAATCTCTTCACATCATGGTGGACCAGAAGCAGAGAGCTTACAGAAACTAGAGATTAGGTATCACCTTCAGAGGCCCTCCTCCAGTGACTTCCTTCTGTCAGCTAGGACCCACCTCCCTAAGAGCCATAGCCTCCCAAAATGATGTCACCAATTGGGGACTCAGCATTTAAACATGAGCCTGAGGAGGCCATTTCATCCAAAATGCAAATGGAGGAAAACTTTAATTCATGGAAAACTACCATGTGACATATGATTTCCATGTATACTTAAAATTGTACTTACTGAAAAGGGATATTATATAACTTAACTTTCTATTATGAAGTTATAAAAAAGGTGCAAACCAAATCCAGGGCCATCTAAGTTCAAAGCCTAATTCACTTTTATTTTGTAAAATTATCTCTTCTTCAAAGAAAATCTTTAAGAGTGATAGAATATGAATGTTCAATATGTGTAATATGGAAATGTTTCTTCTTTTTTCCTTTATTTTCTTTGCTACATTAGAAAAACTCCTTGAAATGTTTTAAGATTAGTGTTTCCTTTCTATCAAGAAAAATATAGAATTCACAAACTGTTTTGCTATTATCAATGATTTGAGATCTCTATTTAATAAGTTTTAAACACACATATGAAATAAAAAGAAGAAGAAAAAGAATATGTGTTTTGGGGATCAGGATGAGTTATGGTTACCATAGGATGATGGAAGAAAGAAGAGGAAGAAATTTATCAGATGCAAAGTAGTGGCCTGAGAAAGGAAGGTAGGGAAGATTGCCACGAAAGAGGAGCTAGTCAATTTTTCATTGCTGTGGCCAAATACCAGGAATCTTTTTGGTTCATAGTTTCAGAGGTTTTAATGCATGGTCATTTGGCACCATTGCTTCTGGACCTTGAATGGTGAGGCAGAGCATCATGGTGGAAGGACATGATATAAGAAAGTTGCTCATCTCATGGCAGCTGAGAAGCAGAGAAATAGAGACAAATAGCCTGGGAAAAGGTATATCCTTAAAGACACACATCAGGTGACCTACTTCCCCCAACCAGGCCCTACGTCCTAAGTGTTCATTCAGCATTGAATTTATCAATGGATGAACCCATTGATTAAGGCAAGCACTCCTGATTCAATGATTCAATTGCCTCTGATAAGTCCAAACAAACTTCAATGCTTTCTCATGTTTTCTTGCTGAGACTAGACTTTTGTCCTGAATCCAGGCCTGTGTAGTTGGGATCCTTTACTAGCCACTTCTTTTCCAAGGAAAAACAGGCTTCTTGTTGTCTTGGCTAGAAGTCTCTGAATTCTCTTCCCTATATGCATATTGTATTGCTATTGGTGCTTTTAGGCCCTTCATCTGATGTCACACTTAGGGCAAGGCCACACTATTGAAGTCACCACTTCCTTCAGTCCTAGCTTTAGGTGGGATTGTTTCTTATCTAACTCTTCAGCAGATTCTACTTCCATAGACTTTCCACACATCAAGGCATCTTAAGTTGATGCCCACCCTCTTATAACTCATGCACTCAGGCTTTCCTTTTATTTTTCTGAGATTCACTGGTGCAATTGACCTTATAATCTCCTACAGGAAATTTATTTATAATAGCTTAAGGTGCTAGTATCTCTCTAATACGTTTATATTTTTATGTTTTTCTCAAATATGGAATCTTGGTCAACACATAAAATAAATTTTGACTGGTAATATTTAGACCCATTTAATAGGAAGGTATTTCAAATCAGAGTACATGTATGTCTGCGTGTCTGTGTGCCTCTCCTTGTCTATCATATTTATCTATTTACTGTACCTTTATCACCCATTCTAAATAGATTTAATGTTAACACCAGAGGAGAGACAGCATCATATTTTAGTTTAATGACATAAAGAGAAAAAAATGATATAATAGTCATGTCATAGGCTGAGAAAAAAATTCTGCCTATTTCTTTGAAGAAAGTGTAATAGGCTAGAAGTAACTTGGCTAGTAAATTTTCTTTCTTTATGATCCTATTATTTTCACTACAATGAAGCCAATTTCCTAATCCAATTGCTCTTTGCAGAAGTTGGTCCATCTGTTAGAAATGAGGATGAAATAAAAACAAGTCAGATATTCAAAAGCAATCTGAGGGTGAACAGTTTAGTTCTTTGCACTTACTACTTACTACTTCAAAGTACTTTGGCTGTAAATTCTAGAAAAAGGTAAATATAATGTATTTTTATGGGCCTAGTTCTGAATCTATATGAAGCACCATAGATTTGTTTGAAATTACAGTGTGAATAAATTTTTTAAAAAAAAGAATTCAACAAAATTTTAGAACCAGAGAGCACATTTTGGAATAAGAGAATGTTTGGGTTAAGATGGTGGAATAGAAGCTGCCTCTGTGGGACATGGTGTAGAAAAAGAATCAAGATAAGAAATGGTAGATGCTATTCCAAAGAGAGAAAGACTAGAAGAGCATAGAAATCACAAAGGAGGTGACAGGACAATGTCAAAGTGCAGAGAACAGAAGGACTCTGCTGCAAGAAGTAGTAAGTAGACGAAGTTTGCAGCTGCATCTCCTCTGTGGGGGAGGGGAAAGAGGAGCCTCATCTAAAAGATAAGCCAGATGGCTGTGGTGAAGAGACTGGCACAGGACAAGCCCACAGTTCTCACAATCCTTCAAACAAGTTGGGGAGTTTAGTGATATAGAGGCTCTTCCTGCCTGAAGAGTCAGCATTGGAGGGGAGAGCCATTTTGTCATCCTCCATGTCTTGGAGGGCTCTGAGCGGGTGCCTTCTGGGAAGGGAACATATTGTCTGAGAGTGAGCAACCCTGGAGGCCTGAAAACAGGGAACGATTACAGGTCACAGATCCTGCTACAATCACAGGGTGGGCCAGAGCTGCCACAAGCAGTTCCAGAGAGGGGGAAGTTGGTATTTGGACACACTGAGAAGTTTAGGCAGCAGGAGACTCAGGCAAGGTGGATGGTAGTGCCATGCTCTCGTGGGAGGAGCTGACCCATCTCCTGAGGAAAACTGCAGAGACTGGCACCCCCAAGCCAGAGGTCAGCAGATGTTTCCACTTCTGGAGCCAGCTATCTGCCACAGTGCTCACTATCTGTGTGAATTAAGAGCTCTGAGGCTCAGTGACAGCAGAGTACTTGATCTGTGCAGCCTCCTACCACCTTCTGAGTATTCAATATTGGGCATATGAAAGCACAGAGACAGCTCATCTAGTACAGATTTCAGTGCCCTGCTTGTTTTCCCCCTCCTCGATGCACTCTGGAGATGTTCCTTGGCTTGGACATTAGCCACTCCAGAGGGTACAAACTGGGGAGTCTCTGTCATGTGTGATAACCTGACTGGCCCACAGGCTGAAGAGGCACATGTGCCCAGCAGATGCTCCAGGTACACAAAGAAGAGAGGCTCTTACAGTGAAGGCAGCCTGTCCTGTTATCTACCTTTGACTAGTCCAGGCCCAACACCTACATAAATGGTAGAAAAGACTCCAACTTCAACTGACAACCACCTCCGTCTGGTAGACTCCAATAGCAAACAACATAGAAAGAAGTTGCTCAAATTGTTTGTCTTTTTTTTTCTCAATTTCAAACTTATTTTTCTTTTTTCTCTTTTTTTGGTAATATATTTTTATTTTAAATATAATTTTTTGTAATTTAAGAAGTGTAATTTAAGAAGATCCTTTTTGCTTTGTTTGTGTTGGGGTCAAAGACATACAGAAAGGGCATCTAATACTTGTTTTCTTTGTATTCTATTTATTTATTTTCACAACATTTGGGGATTGAATCATGGGCTTCGCACATACTTTGTGAGCTCTCTGCCACGGAGCTGCACTCTCAGACCCTTTTTTATTTTTAAATTGTGACAGAGTCTCACTAAGTTATGCAGGCTGCCTCTGGACTTGAACCGCTGATCCTCCTGCCTCTACCTTCTGAGTCACGGGGATTACAGGCTTGCACCACCACACCCAGCTCTGTTGTTTTCTTTTTGAAACAGAGTTAGAGATATGTGATAAATAAAATAACAAGCAAATATTTGCATTTTGAGGCATGTGAGCTTGATGCTTTGTTGCTAGGGAATTATTGAATGAGTATAAAATATGAATTACAAGGAACTTGTCACCTTGATAATATCTGATTTTTATTGGCAAAAAGATTCGTAGCCCATGTGAAGTCATCATTACCAAATTTTGACAATTTCATAGGGAGTCACTATATGCACATCTTATTCCTGTTTCAAGTACTGTTTCCATCTTTATTTTCAAAAATGAAGTATGGTTAAAGCAGAAATAGAGAGCAAAAAATGGGAATACTTCAGGAAAGGCCTCTTTCCTTTCCATTTTCCTGGATTGGTTTACTTCTAAATGCATGCTGCTGTGTTCCCTTTTCCATTTTGTGAGTAAGCTGGGACTGAAGATAAGACTTGGAATAAATTTGCATTTCCTAGCTTATTATCAAAATAAATAGTTTACATTTTATCCCTTGCTAATTAAAAATTTTTATTGGTTACTTCTTACAGAGAAATTACCTGAAGATGTAAAGTTCTATGAATAATAAAAAAAAGTAAACTGACTTCTACTAATGCTTCTCTTTTACTGGTTTTGGAACATAAAAAGTTGTGTTATTTCACCTCACCTAAGTTTTGAGACATGATTACATCAGCTCTGCTCTATTTATGACAGAAAGTGACATTCAAGTCTCTTGAGGTCACATGTAAAAATTCTGATTGCTTTGAGAGGGCTCTCAAACAAAAAGGGCATTTTGAAGTTGGTATATAATCAGAAGAGGACTTCACTTTTGTACTTTTTATGTAGTCATTTACTTATTTATTATTTTTAACTAACTTATTTATTTTTTACTTTTTTTGAGGCAGGATTTCTAGGCCAGCCTGGAGCTGAAGATCTTCTGGGGAGTTCTGGGGTCACAAGCATATGCCCTCACACTGAATTTTCATAGATAACTTCCCATAGACTTGAAGGAGAGCAGAAAATTTGTATTAGAAATGTGAAATTAAAGGAAATTTTAAGCATCAGAGAAATGCATGAATAAATCCATAGGAAAAAATAAGGGCTTATATTACCTTATAAAGCAACCACAGTGAGGAGGCAAGCAAGAAACAAAACTGATTAGGTAAGAAAGTGTGATAGAAAAGTTTCAAAGACAAGGCAAGCACACAAGAGCAAAAAAGGAATAAAGATATAATTTCATTTTACAAAGCACAGCAACATGGAGAATAGCAATATATAGTATGTAAAAACACTTCCAAACTGCAGAACTAATAAGGAATATTTTCAATAGACTGAACTCCAAAGAAATATATTTTTTTTAAAAAATACTCTCTTGGCAGCATAGCATTGCAGATTGAGAGAAAACATGATTTTTCTCAAAGAGGTGAGAACCTCAAAATATGACCCAGGGTCCACAATACTTTATAACAGGTGTATGCCTCATGTGTCACCAGCAAACTTAGCTCAGGTTCATCCCCTTCCTTATCTTTCCTCTGAAAAACGTTAGACAGTGAGGCTGGCTGCCAATCTTTGGGTGGCCTGACTTCTCCTTTTAGTAATTGTGACCCTGCGCAATGTTGTTGGCACAAGAGGCAATCTAAATTTAGGTTATCTAAAGCCCTATTAGCTCAGTGTCTACAGGGCTACCTTTATCTCTGATGCTTAGGAAAAGTACTTCTTTAGTCTCAAGGAAACTAAATGGGAATGGTAGCCAAACTCCAGAACTTTATACCGTGTCTATGGCTCCAGAAATCAGAGGTCTCAGGAAAAATACAAAACAACGTTTATCAGGCAATAATTTTAGTATTTATGACCTCCAGTTGATTCTGTGGGGCTGGGATTTAGCTCAGTTGGTAGAGCGCTGCAATGCAGTCTCTGTGGTCCCGAGTTCAATTCCCAGCACCGCAAAAATGGGAGAAGGGCCTGGCAATCCACTCCCAAGGCAATCCCGAAACAGTCAGCCACTGAAAACCCTATGAGGGTCTCTATGAGTCGGATACCGACTCCACGGCACCTAACAACAACAACAACAACAGTTGACTCTGTATAGCTAAGCTCTATGTTGAATATAACAAGTAAACAGAATTTATAAAATATGTATGCATAGGTTCACTCAGTCATGATTAATTATTTTATCATGACCAAAGATTGGATATGTATTCAAATATAAACATAATGGTTATTTCTTTTTTCTATGCCACTCTAAACCTACTGCCATTATTATTTGTTTTGATTTCCTTTAGAAACCTTTATGGAAACACTAATTAATGTAAGTCAACTATTTAACTCCTAATATTATTAGAAACTTTAAGTAGGCATAAAATCAAGTATTTGTGTTTATAGTACAACAGACTCTTTTTGAACACTTCTTACACAAAAGCCTTTAATTATGACTTTCTCTGAATATAATGGGTTCTATTATCATAAAAGAAATTACTTCACCACCTCTGAAAGAAAAGTCAGAAGTTGAACAGTTTCCAGCTTCTTTTTGAGAAGATAAAAATGGTAAAGTATTTTATAAAATAGTCTTTAAAATCTTGGAGGTCTCTGAATAGTTGGTTCATTCTCGAATACAACTGAATTTTCTTTCCTATCCAAGTTCAAAACACTTCGAAGAAGTAAAACCAATTCAGTTATTGTATAAACATTTTTGAAAAGAATTTAAATTGCTAAATTCAGGAGTTGCTATAGTTCTATACCATGTTGCAAGCAAGCAAAATATCAAGAGACATATAACAGCCAACAATTATTAATAATGTAAGAATAATAAAGCAATTTATTTCTGATGTCTGTAAGAAAGCAAGGAGATACGAAATTATCTTCTTCAAAGTTGTTCAACTCTAATTCCTAGATAAATGGACTGTTCCTATGTAGGTGTGCATAGAATGACAGTTCAGTACATACACACAGAGGAAAGACAGCAACTAGCATTTGGATAATGCTGCCTTCTGCAGCCAGGGAGGGAATCTAGATCCAACTGTCAAATGACTATTCCTGGAGGGAGGGTAACATTGCATACAGAATGAAATATAAACTTTTGAGCTTCATCCATGGTTCTTTCTTATCTTATTTTTCAAATCATGATCTTACCAAGCCACAATTCATCTTTGGCATATAAAGTACTTCCTCTTTGTCTTAAAGCATACTCTGTTTTCCATTTCTCTGCTTTTTGCCCTTATCCTAAATTCAGGCTGTCAAAATTTCACCCATTCAGCTCAAATGCTTCCTCCTACATAAAATCTTCAATGGCACACATCAGAATTATAGCGTTAAAAATCACACCCTTCCTTGTATTTTAATTACTTATAGATATGCTTGCCTTCTCCTGTCCTAGCTGCTCAAATGATTGTTGTTACAATTTTAAGTTAATTATATATCACCAATATTTTTATTTGTAATAATACAGAAAATATATTCTGGTAGAAATGATGTAGAACAAAATTCCATCAGAACCAATGTGGACCTTTGGCCTTTAGGACAGAAAAAAAGTAATATTTTTTTTTACAAGATTTGTGATCCCCAGTAACAAAAGACATATTAACAAGAGAAAAGGATAATTTATTCAAGGTAAGTTTTATGGTGCATAGGCACTTCTTAAAATAAAGACCTAAGGAAAGAGGAATATCCATGCTTTTTATTTATGGGAGTGCAGAAATATGTTTAAAGAAGAAAAATGATACGATTTAATAGTAAAAACGTGAAGGGAACTGAACAAGGCCTGTTTGTTGAGATTCTTTCTGGCATCCTGTATCACATTTCTTCCTTCTGTGTAATAGGGCAGGACACCTGCCACGTCAGGGTCTTCAGGAGGGGAGGGAGGTTAGATTTGGCATTCCTGGTTTTGTGGTCTACTTCAGGGAAGAAGGGTGAGGAGGAGGTGGATGAGAGTGGATTTCTTGCTTCAGCTGTTTTTTAAATACCAAAGTGCCTTGTTTAAGGGTAGCATGCCCTGAACCAGTTGGATCTCATCTCCTAATAGCATGCCTTTTTAGGCTTCTGCTTCATTTATTATTCTCTTCCCCACATCCATAGCACCTACCCCTTGTATTTCTAATCTACTCCAGCCCCTCATCTCCAGGATCCTCATCAGGAGAAAGCTTTAATTCTGTCAACCAGGTGGTTCAGCGCCAGCTTCCACTTGATGAAATGCACTTTTTATTAACTTATCCCCACTCACGAACAACTCTCAATCCAAGGCTAAATTGCACAAATGGAATACAGGACGGTAAAATGTCCTCCTGCTGGAAACTGTACACTATTAAGGCCCTCTGAGGAATCACTTTGTAGAAATCAGACTCCATTGCATGCATGTCCTAGGTCTATTTTCATCAAGCTCATCCAGGGAACAAGCCACCACTTCTGCTGTTCAGTGAAGGATGGAAATAGTGAATATTTTTGAGAAGTCAGCCTGAGAAGTGATTATGAAAAAGGAAATGAGAACAATTGGAGGTAAGTAATAATGAGCAGGAATTTTTATTAATTTGTTTTCTTCAGCAATCCATTTCACTAAATCTTGTGAAATTGGAAAATGTGATATGGATTTCAAACTAGCTATGTATATTATCTTTAAAATTATAGATTATTGGATATTATGACCATTATCAGAATACCCAGCATTGGGACCCATGAACTATTTTTTTTTAGTACTAGAGAGTGGAACCCAGGGCCTCACATGTAATAGGTAAGAGCTGTGCTACTGAGCTGAACATCCAGAACTTTCCTTCATTTTTTATTTTGAGACAGGGTCTTGTTAAGTTGCATAGGCTGCCTTGCCTCAAATTCCCCATCCTCCTGCCTCAGCTTCTTGAGTAACTAGAATTATAGGCATACATCACCAGAACTAATGTTTTTAAAGCTTCTCAAGCAATTTTTAAGTAACCAGTCCTTAGATTGGGGATGGAGAACTACTGACTATTTGGCTCATATTTTTAATGACAAATGAGATTTTCTAATTTATCAGAATATTGTTCAAACTCCAGAACCTTTTGCTAAAATTCTTGGGAATGAAACCCTCATAAGAAAAGGCTTTGAATTCCATTCTGTGATAGTCTCAGAGCAGAGGAAATAGTTTGGTGGATTCTTCATGGATGTTTCACAGTTGATTTTAATCTAAATGGTATATTGAATCTCTAGCTCAAAGTATCTTAAACATTATTCATGCCTTTACCTCTCTCTCTCTCTCTTTCTCTCTGTCTCTCTCTCTCTCACACACACACACACATACACACACACACACGTCAGGAAATTTCAAAATATTACATTTGAAATAAATACAAACTCATGATTAATAGTTCCTTATCATTGCAATTGCTTTTTTCAGAAAATTACATTATTTTAATCTCTATCACATAGGCAAATATTGATAATTTATTATTGTTCTGTTGCTTTTGAATAATAGGAAAATAATGTGATTTCTAACTTTCCTTCCCTTAGTATCCACTATATTAAAGAGAGAACTAATCTATAAAGAAAGAAACTCCAAAATAAAGAAGAGAATGAAATTTATAAATTAAAACATGCAGACATTATAATTGAAAGGTTAGAGTTTATAAGTCTATTTTCTCCTAGAATATGAAATTCTTACAGGATGATGAGAATAAAAGTTAATGAACTTTTGAAACTAATTTCCACCTTACCTGTAGATGACCTTATTTCATCAAGAAAGAAATAAAAATCTATGTCTATTCAGAGTAGTGAGTTTAGATGTAATTTTCATCCTTATGTTATTTACTGTTGATTTTATTTACTTGACACAGACCTGTAATGATTATTATAATTGGGTTCACATGTGAGTTTATTTTATAATGAGTAAGAGGAAAAACACACACTCATTTTTGATTCGTCAAAATATTTTATAGTATATAGTATTTCTAAATTATAAATAAATATGTAGAACTTAAAAATATTTTTAATTCATAAGTTCTGAGTCATCCTAGCTTTTCATGTAAATAGAAAGATATTTATCTTCTAAGATATTGTAGTGTCTCCTGACAACACATATTTAGATTTTCACTAATTGGTATTTATTTTTTATTTTTGAGAAAATATTTTCCTTTCTTATTAAAAGTACACTTCAGACTTTATTTTTTCTTTTTTTTCTGAGTACTACCAAAATGTCCTTCTTGGAAAAATAAAATATACCAGAATATGTTATTTTTCTCTTGTGTTTGAGGTTATGTCAGTGTGTGGTAATTCAACTTCACACAAGCTAAGGACACCAATCAAAGGAATAGAGATAGAGTTGTTATTGTTAGATGCTTTCCAGTTGGGTCTAATTCATGGCTACCCTATGCACAACAGAGCAAAACGACTCTCAAACACTCTGCTATGCCTGAGACTATATCTGGGCTTCTCTGCTATAAGGTTTTCAGTGGTTGACAGTTTTTTTGGGATTCTTTGGGGAATGGGCTGCCAAGTCCTTCTCCAGTTTTATGCAATGCTAGAGATCAAACCCAGGGGCTCAAATAGCACAGAGCAGTACTCTACCAACTGAGCTAAAACACAGCACAGAAAAAGAGAGCTAGAAATGCATACAGAAATAGGCACATACACACAAACACACATGCATTCATACATAGATAAGTATATGCACATATACAATTGTAACAATGTAGATATAAATACAAGGAATAATTTGATGCTTTCTATCATTAAGTAGTCATGATGAGAAAAATTAGAAAGATGGAAATAATTGCATTATACCAATTTCACAGTTTATTTTATTCAAAATTTGAGTGAGGTACAATTATCATCTTTTCTGTCTTAAAGCCTCTAATTGGGCCATGAGTCCAGTGTTTCCATCTCAGAATTCTTGGCCTAGCAATGTTAAAGCATGTTCTCTGTGCCTTAAATTAGTGATAGCTCTTGTTACCTCAGTGGGAAAATATGCATCCAAAGTACTTATAAAATTTTCTCAGAAGAACACAAGACTAGGTCTTTTAATGAAGGTTTAATCTGAGTTCATACATGCAAATCATTTAGGGAGACATGGTAGTGATACCTGGTACATCTAAGTTTCTGTATTTGAAAGTTAACTGTGAAACAATTTTTCTAGTTTAATTTATTTGAAAAAATTTTAGGGATACCTAGAAAGGGGTTAGAAGAGTCATACCACACAACCAAGATCTTGCTCTTGAGCATCTCATAGACTTGTTTTTATTTTTTTTCCAACACCCAAACAAATACTACAAAAAGAGATTTTTATGATGTTGCAGATTTTATGATGTTAAACATTCATTTTAAGAACAAAGTTGAAATTTCTCGAGTAAACTCAATAATTTTTTTGTCAAATTTATCAAGTGCCTGATTTAAAGTACATATACTAAGAGGTGGTATTATAAGGGACATTTCACTAAATATACATTGTTATTCTAGTGGACAGTAACTATCACATTTCTAGGAGTATGAAGAGTCATGAGTTAGGTGCATGTGCCTCTTAAGAAAATGTAGATTAATAATTCAGTCTTGACAGTGAAATAGCACTTCATGTGTTACTTATGGAAGATTTATTACTTTCATATCCTCTTAATAATTTATTTCTTCCTTACATCAGATATAATCCTATACTTCAGCCCTTTGACCTGAAAGAGTAATTTAATCTATTAGCCCAGAAAACCTAAGTCAATCTTTGACACAGAAGAAAAGGAGTTTGTTTTATTAAGAGTATGGTGTAATGGAAGTTCACAATCCCATGGCATTCGTGAGGAGCAGCACAAGGAAACAAGATCCCTTGCCTTCCAATCTCCTTGTGAACAGACTTCCTTTAAATGAATAGGAAGGAAAAAGAGACCACTGAAGGGCCACACCTGGGCTTGAGGCTCAGGAACATGGTTTTAGAGGAGCTACCTGGTAGTCCTGAACAAAAGACAATTTATAATCATCTTGGGGATATCATGTGGAAAGGATATACGGCCTCGCTTTTCCCACAAGCTGAATAAGGCAGCCCTGCGTTGTGTTACTGAGAGAGACTCATCTTTAATATTCACATTTGTATTTTTCCTGAGGAAGAAAATGATAATGTTATCCATTCTTTTCCGTATGTATTTATTATTTTATTTAAATTAAGAATTATACTACAGAGTTTCTCATGAATAAAAGGAAAACATCTGAAAAACTGTTACATTATGAAGGAGAAAACACAAATGTAGCTTCCTGAATTTTTCATGAAAACTCACCCAGAAGGCATTACATATTTTGGAATCAAATAGCATGGATGCCTTAGGACACACAATGTAACTGAATCAAAGAAACTTCAGAAGCCTTATACTCTTGTAAATATTTCCCTTTTGGAAAAAAGATGTGTCGAAGCAAATAAAATTATAAAATTATGCTTAAATTTTAAAAATATACTGGAAGGGAAGCATAGACTGTTTGTGATTATTCCTAAGAAAAGTCACCAAATAAAGTACAACACAGAAACACATAAATATACTATGAGAAGGATATATATATATATATATATATATATATATATATATAAAAAAAATATATATATATATATATATATATATATATATATATATATATATATATATATATATATATATATATATTCCTAGAGAGGCTATGATGATAAAGAAGTTATATGCCCACACTCAAACAAATTAAGATAAAGCAGTCAAGATCTGTAGAAAACAATGGATTATTACCAAAAGCAAAAATAAATGTTCAAAGAAGGAAGAGAGGATTTCTAGCTGAGGTCAAATATTGCTGAAATGCTGACTTATAAAAAATGCTGAAAGGACACACAGATATTTTTGAGGAGGGTATTCAAAGCAAATTAAAAACAGCATGAACAAAAGCATTGACTCAACATAGTTAAAGAAATAGTAACAGGCTTTAGAATTAAAGTACCCTTAGACATATAAGAGGAAATAAGGTGAAAAGGTGAATTTCTGCCAGATTCTAATCATCAGAAAAATAGTTTGTTCTCTACCAAAAATCCACAAATACCTTTTAAGTTACAGCTTAGGAAGATAATGGCAAAAGGTAGGGATGCTGACTGGGATGTTTGACTACAGTACAAGTAAAGGAAAACAGGAACAAAAATTAGTACAGGGGCACTAAGACTGGAAGAAGAGAAAAGTTAAAAGGAAGTCATCAAAAAGTAGAGAAAAAACTTCTTCTAAATTTTATTTATAAATGTTAGTGGGGTATAGAGTAATAAGTCATTTGCTGTATCCATTATGCAACTGTTAAATCAACTTTGCTCACACACTCATCATCTTACATATTTTACAGAACAGTATAAACTAAAAAAGCCTGCAGCCATACCACTGTGGTATCTGATCCCATCAGATTTCAGAAGCCAAGCAGGGTCGGACCGGTTAGTACTCTGATGGGAGACCACCTGGGAACAGCAAGTACTATAGGCTTAGGAGAAGGACCCAATAACCCACTGCCAAAAAAACAATGAGCCACTGAAAACCCTATGAATAGAAGGGAAGCACTGACAATAGTTTTTTGCCTATTGTAGGTAGGGTCTCTATGAGTCGAACACTGATTGCATGGCACCTAACCACACAATGTAAACTAAAGAAAAATAGTAGGTTTTAATTAATATGTAATGAAAATCATATGAAATTATGAGTTGTTTTCTCATTGATTTATTTCCTTCCTCCTTTTTATGTATTCATATAGTTGCATCCTGTATTTTGATATTTTCCTCTCCCTCTTTACTCCTCTATATTATTTCCTTTGCCTTTCTTGATAATCCCAACCTCTGCTCCCACCTGCTGATCCCCTCTCCCTGTCTTTCTGAGCTGCTTGTGTTTTTCCATTCTTAGACAGGTATGACTATTAAATTTTACATATCTAAATACTTATTATATATATATATATCCCCTTCACCTGTCAGTTTGCTGTACTCTGGGGGCCAATATGTTGCTGTGGTGCTTAAATGTATGCTACCAGTATTATAGATAATAACAGGGTCACCCATGGTGGGCAGGTTTCAGCTGAGCTTCCAGACAAAGCCAGACTAGGGAGTAGGACCTGGAAACCTACTCCCAAAACAACTAGCCATTGAAAAATCTTATGAATAGCAGAGAAACACTGTCCAATATAGTGGTGGAAAATGAGCCCCAGGTTGGAAGACACTCAAAAGATTACTGGGGAAGAGTTGACTCCTCAAAATAGAGTCTACCTTGATGATGGAAATGGAGTAAAGCTCCAGGGACCTCCATCTGCTGATGTAGCATGACTCCAAATGAACAAACAACCTGAAATAGATCAAATATGCAATCAGGAAGTACTTGTAATTACTGGTGAATGGAATGTAAACATTGGAGATAAAGAAGAAGGCTCAGTAGTCAAAAAATATGGTGTTAGTGACAGAAATGATACTGGAGATCTCATGATAGGTTTTTGTCAGACCAATGACATTTTCATAGCAAATGCATTTTTTTTACCAACATAAATGGTGACTCTGCACATGGACTTCACCAGATGGAATATACAAGAACCAAATTGACTACATTTGTGGAAAGAAGTGATAGAATATCTTGATATCAAATGTCAGAACAAGACCAGGTGCTGACTGTGGATCAGCCCATCAACTGAAACCGAAGAAAGTTAGAACAAGCATATGAGAGCCAAGGTATGACCTTGAGTATATCCCACCTGAGTTTAGAGACCACCTCAAGAACTGGTTTGATGCTTTAGACACTAACAATTGAAGACCAGACATGTTGTGGCATGACATCAAAGACATCATTCATGAGGAAAGAAAAATGTTATTAAAAAGACAGGAAAAAAAGAAAAGACCAAATTACATGTCATGAATCAAAGGAAAACATCTGAAAAACTGTTACATTATGAAGGAGAAAACACAAATGTAGCTTCCTGAATTTTTCATGAAAACTCACCCAGAAGGCACTACATATTTTGGAATCAAATAGCATGGATGCCTTAGGACACACAATATGACTGAATCAAAGAAACTTCAGAAGCCTTAATTAATATGTATTCAGTCTTCAAAGAGACTCTGAAATCTGTCCTTGAATGTTGAACAGCTAAAACAAAGACATGATGAAGTTAAAGAACTAAACAGAAGATTTCAAAGGGCAGCCTGAGAAGACAAAATCAAATAATGTAATGGCATGTGAAAAGAATTAGAGATAGAAAATGAAAAGAGAAGAGCACACTCTGTTTATTTCAAGCTTAAGGAACTGAAGTAAAATCCAAGCCTTGAGTGGCAATAGTGAAGGATCTTACAGGGAAAATATTCAACAGTGCAGGAAACATCAAAAGAAGATGGAAGGAATGCACAGACTCATTATACCAAAAAGAATTGGTGGATGTCTAACCATTTCAAGAGGATGCATATGTTTAGGAACCAATGGTACTGAAGGAAGAAGTGGAAATTGCCTTGAAGGAAGGTACACAAGTGTAATTTTGTGAAATATCATTCAAAAGTTACTGCAGAAGTATATAGACAGGGAACTGCTGGAAAATCAAGCCAGATTCAGAAGAGGGCATGGAACTAGGGAGATCATTGTTGATGTGAGATGGACATTAACCCAAAGCAGAGAATACCAGAAAGAAGTCTATGTTTTATCAGCTACTCAGAGGTATTCAACTGTGTGGATCATAACCAATTTTGGATAATACTGTGAAGAATGGGAATACCAGAGCACATAAATTCTACTCAGGAGGAATCTGTACACAGACCAGAAGGCAGTTGTTTGAACAGAACATGGAAACACTGCCTGGTATAAAGTCAAGAAAGCTGTGTGTCAAGACTGTATTGTTGCACTGTACCCTTCAATGCCTATCCTGAGAAAAGATCCTGAGAAGCTGGACTTTATGAAGATGAACGTGGTATCAGGATTGAAGGAAGACTCATTAACAACCTGAGCTATGCAGATGACACAATTTTGCTTGCTGAAGCTGAAGAAGATTTGAATCATTTACTGATGAAGATCAAAGAATACAGCCTTCAGTATGGATTACTCAACATCAACAAAACAAAAATCCTTACAACTGGGTCAGTATACAACTTCATGATAAATGGAGAAAAGTTTGAGGTTGTCCAAGATTTTGCTTTACTTGATTCTACAATCAACACTCATGGAAGCAGCAATCAAGAAATCAAAAGACACATTGCATTGGGAAAAGGTGTTGCAAAAGACCTCTTTAAGTATTGAAAAGTAATAATGTCACATTGGAGATGAAAGTGTGCCTGAATCATGATGTGGTATTTTCACTCACATCCTATGGTTGTGAAAGCTGGATATTGAATAAGGGGCACAGGAGAAGAATTGATGCTTTTGAATTATAGTGCTGGAGATGAATATTGAATATACCATGGACTGCAAAAAGAACCAAGAGATCTGTCCTAGAAGTGCAACCAGAGTGCTCCTTGGGAGCAAGGAGGGCTACATTTCATCTTACATATTTTGGACATGTAGTAAGGTAGGACCAATCCCTGGAGAAGGACACCATGTTTGGGAGAGTTGCAGATCAACAACAACAAAAAAGGAAAACCCTCAAGTAGATGGATTGATACAGTATCTGCAACAATGGGCTTAAACATAAATAAGGTCATGTGCTTGGCAAAGAATGGAAAGTATTTTGTTCTGTGATACATAGGGTTCCTATGAGTCAGATCCAACTTGATGACACCTAAAAATAACAACAAATATATATATATATATATATATATATATATATATATATATATATTTCTTCCTTAGAGTTAGATTTTGCTCCCATATGTGAGTGAAAACATATGGTATTTCTCTTTTTAAGTCTCAGTTAATTCACTAAAATGATGTTCTCCAGTCCCATCTACTTTGCTGAAAATGAGATAATTTCATCCTTCTTTCTTGCAGAGTAATATTCCATTGTGTTTATATGCAATAATTTTTCAATCCACTCCTCTGTTGATAAACATCTTGGTGGATTTCATACCCATTTGTTTGTGAAGATTGCTGCATTAAACATGGAAGTGCAAGTGTCCTTGTGGTAGGATTCCTTATCTTCTTTTAAATTTGATATAAGGAGGAAAAAACAGATAAGAACATGAAACTTAACTCTTATGTTTAAGTTGTGATTACTGAATGATTGTGCTACATATAAAATTTAAGAAGACAGGAAAAAACTCCTAATTTGGAGATAAGGGCCATAGAAATGATAGTTTGTTATGGTTATGCTGACCATATCATAATATTTAAGTATTAATATTGAGCAAGTAGGTGGATATGTGAGTTTGGATGTTAAGAGACAAGTCCTGGGCTTATGATAAATAAATGAGTTCTGTTCAATAGTGGTAGCACCCATAATAGACAGCACAGGAGATAAAATAGTCTTAGAGAATAGTTACTGCTGGAAACTGGACAGGGTCAATAATTAATACAGAATATTTAACAATATCTGAACCAAAGCAGAACCTCAGTAAATGATAGCTTCTATTCTCTGTAGAAACAATTGGTGAGATGGTTGAAGACATTAAATTATGATAGATAAACCATAGTAAAGTGAGTTTCAGGAAACAGGGATGTAGTTACCATGATCAAATACTTAATAACCATTAACAGTGCAGACTGGGAAAAGGCTTATAGATTGATTATTATCAAGTATTTGTAACCAGTGTTACTCAGCAAGGAGTTAGTTTGCAAGAAGTGAAATCCTGATGGAACTGTGGGGGAAACATTGCAGCTACTCTTTGTCATGAGGTTTGGCAGCAAGGAGACAAGACAAAGTAACACCCTGAGGGACAATCAGTAAGAGAATATAATCCAATGAGGAGAGACAAAGGAGGAGAGGCTAATCTCAATGTAAACAGCACAACTTCATGGGTATGTTAGAAAAATAGGGGAAGAGAGAAAAAACATAAAACCTACTAGAATAGCTAAAATAAAAAATAATAATACCAAATGCTGGCAATAATACAAATAGACTAGATCACTCATGTAATACTGCTGAGAATGTAAAACATTAGATCACTATAGAAAAAAGTTTGGACTTATATCAAAATAGGGATGCACATATATAGATAATTATTCTCACAAAAAGACATGCAAGTAGAAAGGAGACCATTAGTAGGGGGTGGGGATAGGGGAGGAGGGTCACGAGAGGGTAAGGGAGAAGTTACTTGAGTGATGTACAATGAAATGCATGTATGGAAATGTTATAATGAGACTCATTATGTCATATATTAAAAATTACTAATAAAAAAGTTAAAAAAGAAAATATAATCTTTGATAGGAGGACATCAAACTCCCTGTCACTCAAACCCTTTTCCCATTTCCAAGGCTGTAGCCAAGTCAAGGGAGTGATGGAAGCAGGCATGGTAGGCCAGAACTGAAGTGCTAAGATGAATGTTTTTTGAGGGACTCTGGCAGCCTAGCAAGTTAATGTTGTCCAGAAGAGGATCTGATTTTCTGCATGTAAAAAAATCAGCTATTTTTTGGAATGCTGGTTGTATAAAACACTTGTTGTTAGATGCCATCAAGTTGGGTTCTACTCACAGCAACCCTATGTACAACTGAAGAAACACTCCCTGATTCTGTGTAACGCCAATGATTAAGTCATCTAACTTCTAAAACCTCTCTTCCCATAGGGAGTAGGTATGGGGAGGCATTGTGGAGAGGATAAATGCTGCTACTGGTCCAGCTGGCCAGCACTGGACCATCAGCCTTCAGAACAGCATTGCAGGTCAGTATGGGTCCCTCATGGACCTTCCCTGTTTTCAAGTTTCAATAAACCCTACATCTCACAAGCTATCTCCAGGTATTTTCTTCTGTCTCTCAGCAACCTATCCTACTGCCTTAGGGCTGTTAGGCTGTGGAGAGAACAATAAGGAATGATCTTTTCAAAAGGAATAAAAATGTAGGCACATTTTTCAACAGAACAAATGGTAAAAGGCAGGCAAAAACATAGAATATGGTTATTTAATTTAATGAGTTTGCAAGAAAGGAAGAAAGCATTAACATCAAAGTTCAGATGGAGTTCGTGGTAAAATATGGAGAAAGTGTGGCCCGTTTTTTTTTCTTTGAGACATAAGGGAAGAATCAGATGCTAGATACATGTGAAGTGTTTCTATAGAGGAGAGTCAATACAAATCATCTGAGGGGACACTAAGATGCATAGTGAGATGGAAAGTGAGGATTTCAACCTGAGAAGGAGGAAATCACTCAGAGGGAGGGTTGAAATGCCTTTATAAAGTGATACCGTGTTGACTCAGAAGACAAACTAGTAATTTCATACAAGTAGGAGAGTGCATTGGGAGTCTGTAGTGGAATTAACACTATTTGCTTACCTGCTTTCTCCAGCAGTGCTAAAATGATCTGAAATCCATTGGAAAATGAAAAGACATAAAGACTACCCAGAGTAGGGGT
This sequence comes from Pedetes capensis, assembly GCA_007922755.1. Taxonomy (NCBI): domain Eukaryota; kingdom Metazoa; phylum Chordata; class Mammalia; order Rodentia; family Pedetidae; genus Pedetes; species Pedetes capensis. Next base: position 41,960 of record VMDO01012320.1, on the reverse strand, counting down.
TTATTAGGTATGGGGGGGGAGTCAAATGGGTGAGAGATTTGAGATCATTAACGAGAACACAATTAAAGTGGCTCAATATGGATCTCACAATCTAAGTTAAGGAGCAAACTGAAGTTACATAGAGGTTGATAAATCAGAAATATAGGGACAGGTCAAGGAATTAGACCTGATAGTGAGAAGAAAGTTCAAGTGAGTTGCTAATGAAGGCATAGAAATGGTGGAAAGTAAGATGGTCTGTTGGAAAGGAAAATTTCAAAGTTCAAAATCAATAATATTGATCTGTGACCCACAGTGAGCAAATGAATAAGAGCTTATTGATCCAGAATGGGTGAGGAATGAGATATCTGATTAAGCAAAAATGCTGACTTAAAGTTAGCATTAAGTATGTACATGTAATTTTTTCTATAGGTAATTAAGGATATGAGATTTTGACAGATGAATTATTTTTATCCTAATATGGAAATATCTAAAATACCTTTTATCCCAATTCAGTATTGTTGTTAGGTGCCATTGAGTCTGATACCCATAGCAACCCTAACTACAGCAGAATGAAACACTAACTTTTTTTAGTTACATTATGCCATGCACACGATCTTTTTATGTTTGAGCCCATTATTTCAGTCACTGTTTCTTCTCATTTTGAGTCATGTTACATCAGCAAAAGGAGGTCCCAGGGATTCAATCCATTCCCATTGTTAAGACCAACTCTACTTTGAGGAGACAACTCACTCCCAGATGTCTTTTGAATGCTTTCCAGACTGGGGGACGGGGCTCAAATTCTGGCACTTTATTTGACAGTGCTTCTCTACTATTCATAGGATTTTCAATGGCCAGTTGTTTCAGGAGTGGGCTGCCAGTGTCTTCTCCCTAGTCTGTCTTAGTCTGGAAGCTCAGCTGCAAACTTTCCATCATGGTGGCCCTGCTGGTATCCATAATAGAGGTAGCATAGCTTTCAACATCACAGCAACATGCAAGCCCCCACAGCACAGCAAGCTGACAGACACATGGGGGAATTTAGTATTAGTGTTAGGCTTAAATATTTCTAAATAGGTATATAGATTTCTATACCTATTTTTCTATATCTACCTATCAGTATTCCTATCTTTCTATATACATATATTTACCTGCATATGTATATATTTTAGTCTACATCCTTGTCTGTAAAATATTTGTAGTAGATTTCATAGAACTTAGTGTGTAAAATCTTCTTTTCATACACCACCATTTTCTCTAATAGATATGATAGACTCTTGTGGGTTGGAGGGGAATGAATTACTTCATTTTCACTCAGTTGTATATTCCACGTAAAGTAAACTCAAAGTAAAATGTATACGAGTAGACTTGTGGAAAATCAGTGAGTAAAAGGGACTTAGATGACCACACAAATTATGAGAAAAAGATAAAGATACAAAATGGTGATCAGTAGAAATATCTTTTTTTCCTGCCATGCAGTGGACTACAGTAACAATGAACAACAAAAAAAATAAGCTAAATGAAAAGCTTAGAACCCCTTTCTTTCTTTGTCTTCCAACTACACAGTATATTTTTATATTAAATTTTTGACACATAAAGGGGTATAGGAAATGAGTTACAAATTTTCATAAATTGAATAATATATAATCCAAACTTTGCTGAATAAATGCACTCTATTTTTAATTATTCAGAAAGGCCTTTATGATGATGGTTATTACTGAAGATAGAATACTTCTCAGCTAGCCAGACAAATTAAAGGTAGTTTATTTTAAACCATGATAATCAATCTACATTGTGCAGTTCAATTTGGCACTAAACATCAGATATTTATTTTTAAAAAATAAAAGAAGCATAATTTTTATCTGTGTTGCACAAAGGAGAAAGGCATCAGCTACACCTCCTCTGTCACTATGTTACGTGAAGCCCTCATGTACTTTCTCACATGGAATCTGATGCCAAAGGACAGGTGGTGTTTACTGGATCACCATTTGGATGCATGGTTTACCTTACATTCAAGATTGAAGTAATTATTTTTCTTTGAGGAATAGTATCAGTAGGGTCTAGTTTTAGGGTATCTACTTGGTTAGAGCCTGCAAGCCATACCATTATGACCTCTGATCCTGTTAGCTCTCAGAAGCTAAGCAGGGTCTGACCTGGTTAGTACTTGAATGGGAGACTGCCTGGAAACACCAGGTACTGTAGGAATGGGAGAAGGACCTGACAACCCATTCCCAAAAAACAACCAGGTATTGAGAACCCTATGAATAGCAGAGAAGCACCAACAATAGTATTTTACCTGTTGTACATAAAGTTGTTATGAGTCAGACACTGACTCAATGACACCTAACAACAATAACTTGGTTAGAGGAGGGCAAGCTTCAATAAACATACTACCCTAAATTACAAGGAAAATGTACTTCCCTGTCATGGAACAGTGCAGCCCATGTTTAGTAGAGTTACTTTACATCTTCAACTCATGGCTTCCAAGATTTCTCCCCTCCTCAGCAGAACCAAGCCAGGGGATGCAAAGTGAGAGCTCAGGGCAAACATCATTACAGAGACAAGGAAATTTCTCAGAAGTAGCAAGTATCACATCCATTTATATCTCATTAGTTAAAATTAATCCCTGTCCACAATTATTTGCAATGAAGCCTGCAAAGTGTAGTTTTTAATAGGGTAGTCACTGATAAATGACAGTGGGGATGGTAGGGGCAACTGGCTTTTCTACTACTCATTTTAACTGGGCAGAGACATTTGCTAAGTTCAGCCACTATGCTTTGTATGTACACATTGGATGTACTTTTTTGCTTGGGGAGTTTTTCATAGTGCTCTTTCACTTTCCTATTTTTATTCTTTGTCAGAACTTTGTATACCATTTAATTCTATTAAAATTGGTGCATGAAAATGTGACGATTATTTTCATTAGCTCTTTCATGCCTAACAACTATCACACAAGGGGGGAATTAACTGATACTGGCTGACTTGCTTAAATCCACTTAAGGAAAATATATAAAGAAAAAGAAAATACAATCCCTGTGCCTAAGGCTTTCTGATTTGTAAAAATGATCTGCATATCATTTTTATAAATTGGTGCATTTCACTGAAAGTATCAAAAACATAAACCTAAATGTATTTAATATGCTACAGTTTATTTATTTTTGATATAGGCAACTTCATAGCCCAGCTTATGATCCTCCTACTTCAGCCTCCCAAGAACTGGGATTACAGCGTGTGCCCCCATGCCTGGCTTTTATAGTTTGGATCGTAAAAGTTTCCCCAGAGAATGATGAGTTGCAGGGTTATTCACCAGCCTGTGGTGCTACAGGGAGGGAGTGGAACTTTTGGGAGGTAGGGCCTGGTAGAAGGAAATTAGGTCATTGAGGACATCCTTTTCAAGGTGGATATTGGTACACTGATCCTTTCTTTCTTTCTTTGCTTTGCTTTGCCAGCAACCATGAGGTGAATGGGCCACCTCTTCCACACATTCCTAATATTATGTACTGTGCTGCAACTGGCTGAAAGCAATAGAGTCAAGCAACTATGGACCCAAACCTCTAAGCAAACCTTTCTCTTTTTAAGTTAACATGACCCAGACATTTGCTATAGTGATGGAAAACTGATTTGTTATACCTACCATCTCAAATGTAGTCAATATTTTTCATAAGTTTTTGTCATTCTTAAGTGCCAACTCGTAGCAACACTGTACAACAGAATGAAACACTTTCTGACACCGTGCCATGTCCAGCACTATTGTAAGTGCTTCTCTCCTACTCATAGGGTTTTCAGTAGGGGATTGGACATCATTATAAATATAGTTTATTGAAAAGGGTTGTTGTTGTTAGGAGCTGTTAAGTCGGGTCCAATTGATAGGGACCCTCATCAGGTTTTCAATGGCTGATTGTTTCAAGATTGCTTCTGGAGTGGATTTCCACATCTTTCTCCTATGAAAAGGGTTATGGACATATCAATATACAGTGTGAGACATTCAGATAAGCAGATAGATAAATAAATAAACAAACAAATAAATAAATAAATTTAAGAAATGCTTCTATTCATAGAATAATATATATTTCTCCTTTTATTCACATTAATCTTTGAGATAAATATGAAAGCAATAAATAATAAAAATTTCCATTTTCCAGAGAAAGAAAGCGAAGTTCAGGCAAGATAAGTGATTTGTACCTCCATCTATTCAATAAGTATATAGAACTGAAATTGAAACCTAGTGCCTCTAATACTCTATATTTTCTTTCTTTCTTTCTTTTAATAAAGATTAGAACCCAAAGTCTCAGATATGTTTTACAAACATTCTTAATACTGGGCCATGGCCCCAGTCCATTATTTACTTTTCACTTTGAAGCAGGTTCTTGCTAAGGTATGCAGGCTGCCTTTAGCCTCAAACTTGAGATCCTCCTGTCTCTGTCTCCCACCTTGTTGGGATTATAGGTGGGCACCACTATACTCGGCTACTTTAAATTTTCTTTTTCTTTTCTCCCCTTCTTTTATTGGTAAATGATGGTGGGGTACAGAGTAATACAGCATTGGATTTTTCCATTATGCAAGTATTACATCACTTTTTGTTACACTTTTATCGATGTACAAGGTTTATGGAGCCTTTTGACTAATATGTAGTAAAACTCAAATGCATATTTGGATTATATTCCCTTTTTAGTTTATATTTTCAAAATAATGATTTTCCCCAAATAAAAGTTCTCTGAATGTGTTATCTATACTAGAAGGTAGTACTCTTAATGACACTATTTTTAATGTCACTGTCTTTTATTTTTATATTATGCAGAGAATATAATATAGAAATGTAAATAATGGAAATGTTTGTTGTTGTTGTTGTTAGGTGTTGTCAAGTCATGTCTGAACCATAGCGACCATTATAGGGTTTTCAATGACTGATTGTTTCGGGATTGCCTTGGGAGTGGATTGCCAGGTCCTTCTCCCACTTGTGCGGTTCTGGGAATAGAACTCAGGACCTCAGAGACTGCAGAGCAGCGCTCTACCAACTGAGCTAAATCCCAGCCCCCTTTGCTGTTCATAGGGTTTTCAATGGCAGATTGATTTTTGGGAGGGGGTTGCCAGGTCCTTCTCCCAAGCCTACAGCTTCTGGTGTTCCCAGGAGGTCTCCCATCCAGGTACTAACCAGACCCGACCCTACTTAGCTTCCGAGATCTGACGGTATTGGATGCCACAGGGTTACAGCTGCACGCTGGAAATGTTTAGGTTGTTCAAAATTAGAATTAAAGGCTGTATTGTTTGAGGCCCTGTGAGGGACAGGAGACAAACATTTAGATATCCTAATGATAGAAAAACAGCTGAATTTTAACATTACATTGTTTGCAGTCAGTAAATTTATGTCAAAAGAAATGGGATAATTTCTAGCCTCAAGGAATAGTAGAGGGCAACTATCATACAGTCATAATTTTTAGTTATATATTATTTTTATAGTGCTAACAATTACAAAGCACTTTAGTATCTTCTCTTCTGCTCAAAATAATCTTATTAGCAAAGCAGAGCAGGTCTTATTACTTCTATTTCCAGGTAAGGCATTCTTGGATCAGGGAGGTTTTTCATGGCAGACATTCAATATGCAAACATATATTGAGAGGCCACTATGTATTAGGGGTGATTTAAAATACACTGGGAGTGGGAGGCTAACACTGGTTGTATCCTTCTCAGGAGTGTCTAGAGATGATGGAAAAGAAAGAAATATAATCCATCACATGGTATTGTGGTAACTATGGGACCAATGTAACATAAAGTAAGAAAGGGGAAGTTGAAATGGTTTCAAGGTTCAATAGTGAACAAGCATGGAGGTTACCTGAAAATTTGATTGAAATTCACAAAGGCAAAGAACATTTGAACTATCCTGGAAGTGTTACTATGACTGAAAGTTAATTTTGGCTGAACAGAATGGGTTAATGACTGGATAGGGGAGAAGAAAAAATGCAAAAGATCAGTATACTTGCAAAACATGGGCTTATCTAAAAAGAAGATGGTTGGTATCATGGTTAATTTTATGCATCAGCTTGATTTGGTTAAGAGATACACAAATAGCTTGTCAAACATTACTTCTGAGTATGTCTGTGAAGGCATTTTTGGATAAGATTGGCATTTGAATCAGTAGAATGAGTAAAAGATCTGTTTTCAATAATGTGGACAGACAAAATGCAGTGGATTAAAGGACCCAAATAGAATGAAAAGGCAGAAGAAGGATGATTATCTCTCTTCTTGAGCTGAGACGTCAATTTTCTCCTGTCTTGGCTATGGAGCTCCTAGTTCTTGCCTTCCCTTCATAGGACTTACAACCAGCATCTCACATTCCCTGATCCCTGGCCCAGGTTCTGATTCTTACCAGAAGCTACATCACCATATCTCCTGGTTCTCAGACCTATGAACTCAGACTGACTTACACTGTAGATGTCCTTGGGTCTTCAGCATGCAAATAGAGGATGGTGCAATTACGTGGCTTGCTTCTATATTATGTAGCCAATTCTCATAATTAATCAATTTGTCTGTGTGCATCCATGTGTGCTGTTCTTCTGGGAACTCTGACTAATACAGTTTGGAAAGAAGCAAGTTGGTGATTGTGATAAAGGCAGAATATATGGATTGGTAAAAATTATACAATAAAGCTTCAGTAGTTGAATAGACCATGGTTATGGGTTATCATTAATGGTAGACAGTAGAGTCTAGTCTTCAAGCAGAAGACAATGGGGTATGGCATTTCACTGTGTGTGGCATTGTGGGACCTCTGCCCCAAAGTCAAAATGGCCATGAAATGAAAACATTTTGAATTGATTCAGAACATGGAAAGAGCCATAAGAAGGCAACTGAAGACACAAAAAAGGACTTCTAGCTCAGCAGAAACCTGTCACCCATCACTTCTGGTATAGCTCAGAAAACGGCAAGAATGGTGAGATAAATGAGTTCAAAGCCAGAAGGAGTATTTTGAGTGAGCTTAATGGCGATGTGTCTCTTAATATTTTTTAAAAAAAATTAAAAATTCACCATGTCTTTTGATCATTGTGTGTGTGTGTGTGTGTGTGTGTGTGTGTGTGTGTGTGTGTATGTTTTGTGGTACTAGAAGGTTGAACTCAAGACCTTGCACATGCTAGGCAAGTGCTGCATCACTGAGCTGTACCTCCAGCCCCTCTTTCATTTCCCTGTTTCATTTTATATTTTGAGAAATGGTCTTGGAAAGTTATGCTGGCTGCCTCTGGTCTCAAACTCTCAATCCTCTTGAATCTCTGGGATTCAGGTGTGAGCCCGGGTATGGTAGTCTCTTCATATTTTTGTAGCCCCTCTAACAAATATTAAATAGCCTTCATAAAATGAGATATCTAATTTAGATTTTAAACAGTGTTTGTTTGTTTGTTTGTTTGTTTTGAACCCAATAGCTTGATTTTTTTTCTTGGTGCTAGGTATTGTATCTAGGGCCTTGTTCATTCTATATGAGTGCCTACAACTGAGCTACATGCCAATCATGCTCAAAATTTAAACTATTTTTAATGAAAATATCTTTTTTAATCCTTACAGCAGCTCTAAAAGTTAATATGATGGTATCCATTTTTCAGATGAGGAAATCAAGACTAAGAGAAGTTAAATGATTTGACAAAAGATACAAAAATATCAGAACTAAAACTTATTCAATATATATTGAAATATATATATATATATATATATATATATATATATATATATATATTTTTTTTTTTTTTTTTTTTTTTTTTTTTTTTTTTTTTTTTTTTAAGATACTGGGGAGTTCAACCCAGGGCCTCATGTATGCTTTTTGCAAGTGGTACCCCAGTGCATTTTTTCCTTTGCATTTGAGACAAGGTCTTTCTAAATTACACAGGCTGCCTCTGGCCTCGAACTTATGATCCTCCTGCCTCTACCAGAGTTCCTGGGATTAAAGGCATGTGCCACCACACCCGGCTATTTTTGTGTTCTTCAAAAAAGTTTTTAGGCACACAGGAAGCTATTCAAGGTACTTTGGTGCAAAATTAGTGTCCAATTCCTGTTAATCATTCTTCTTAAGTTTGTACGTTAGTTTGTAAATCTTAATTCATCTATAAGTATAGCAAATTTTGTAATTCCTTTGGAAGGAGTAACTCTGTCATGTTAACTGGATTCTAACTTAGTTAAATTCCTTTATTTTTAATATGTTAAAATATTTTAAAACCAAAATGAATTCATACTACCATCAAATTTGTCTTTATTTTACCAAATGGGGAATGTTGATATTAGGTGTATCTGTCAATTTTCTGTTGCTATGACAAAATGCCTGAGATGAAGAACTTAAATGGAGGAAATGTTTATTTTGGCTCACAAATTCAGAGGTTTCAGTTCAGGGTTGGTTGGACCTGTTACCTTTGTTCCTCTGGCAAGACTGAATGTCATTGTGAGAGTTTGTAGCAGAGAAATCTTCTCATCTCTTGGCAATTTGTTGTGAAGTGCCAGTGTTAAATCCAACTCAGCAACCTTATGTACAACAGAACAAAACACTACTCAGCACTTTGCCGTGCACACCATCTTTTTATGTTTAAGTCCAGTGTTGCAGCCATTGTGTTTCTTCCTCTTTTAAATTGTACCACATCAGCAAAAGAAGGTCCCAGTGCTTTAATTCCATTCCCATCATTAATGTTGATTCTACCTTAAAGAGGCAAGTCTTCAAGTATCTTTTGAGTGTCTTCTAGCCTGAGGGACTCATTCTCAGGCAATATATTTAACAGTCCTTCTCTGATCTTCATAGGACTTTCAATGGCTAATTCTTTCAGGAGTGGGCTGCCAGATGCTTCTCCCTAGTTCTGTCTTAGTTTGAAAGTTCAGCAAAATCCTGTCTACTATGGGTGGTCCTATTAGTGTCTGAAATACCCATGGCATAACTTTCAGCATCAAAGCAACACACAAGTTCCCACAGCACAATAAACTGACAGACATATGAGGATGATGGCAGCTAGGAGGCAAAAAAAGAGAAAGGAGGGCCTGGGGTCTCAATAGCCCCTCAAGGGCACTCTCTCACTCACCTAATGTCTTCCTACCAGGCCACCCCTTCTGAAGGTTCTACCACTTTCCAGTAGCACTACCACTTTCCAGTCGGGAACCAAACCTTTAACACATAGGCCTATAGGAGGCACTTCCAAGCCATAACATTACATTTAAAGTAAAAATAATTCATCTGAAATAAGAAATAATATTTTTTAATTCTAATAAATCATATTCTCCCAAAGATTATAAATTTCATCTAATCAATTCTTTCTGTCATTATATTCTTTGATGAAAGATATGTTGTTGTTGTTGTTGTTGTGACTCATAGCAACCCTCATAGTTTTCAATGATTGTTTTGGGATTGCCTTGTGAGTGGATTGTCATGTCCCTCTCCCATTTTTGCCAAGCTGGGAATCGAACCTAGGACCTCAGATACTGCAGAGCAGTGCTCTACCAACTGAGCTAAATCCCAGCCCCGATGAATAAGAACCTGAAAATACAAATCCACGTGTATCTTTGTGCCGTGTTCTGATTATGCTTCAGTGCTGTATTTGTTTGTTTATATTTTGAAATATTTTCTTTAAATAAAAGTGTAGATACAAAACATTTCAAGATTGAAACTACATATACCTTTCAGTGATCATTGATGAAACTACCTCATTTTAAGAGAAGCTAAAGGATGTTTGGATGTTGTATCTTTATCAAGAATAAATAGCTAGTTAAGGTCAGAACCAGGGCTTGCTTTTTTCTAGGCCCTATTTTTTCTTCCATTAAAAACTCAAGCACTGAAGTATTGTCTTGAATATATATCAATATGTTGTATACAAAGAGAAAATTGACCATTTAATTTGTCTCCTAAACAACAGACTTGCTCAATACAGTAACACATTCAAAGTACAATAAATAAAATTTCCCTGAATGCACTCTTTAGTAGTATCTATTTAAAGCTATCCTCTTCAGGATCTTCAATAATTCATTCAGCTTCCTACATTGTATTTTAAATTCATAAAGCATTAATTTGATCTGTAGCTCCTTTGTCTTGCTTGGTCAATATAAAGAAGTGATGACTGATACAATTTCCTTGTCTCTGTTTCCCCACCTTAATAAATATAGAAACCTAATAAGGACAAACAGGAATCTACTGATGGTGAAATAATATTTCAAGAGCCCTAGGTGTAATTCCCAGAGACTTAATTTTTAGACACACACATACCAATTACCTTGTTACTTTTTTCAATTAATTGGCAATACAATTCTACCAGAGACACATCTAACTATTGAACTTAGTAAAATTTCTTAACAACATTCTACATATTTATTGAATTAAACTATGATGATTTTCATATTATCACCTTTAATCCTCATCACACCTTATTATATATCACTAATTCTCAGAGAAGTTAAATTCTCTAACCAACGTGGTGAAAGTATTGTCTTAATTGAACTTAAACCCAAGTTTTCTGATGAAAATCATGTGGCAACAGAAATGCTTTTTGCCAGCTCATCTATTAAAGTAGTAACAATTTGTAACTTTTCCAAAGACGTTTTCCCAAGGAGAAACGTTTAAGTTTCTAGATGAACAAGAGGTTACATCTTAATAACCTTCAAAACATATCACTGCTCCCTTAAAATAAGCCTGCAATTGTCAGACTCCTATTGGTTAATTTCCTTTGCTGGGAAGGCTTGATCCCATTTTCATTGCTTTCCTGCTGGCAAAAACCTGCTCATGTCAAATCATATATATTAGAGTGCTTTTGATTTTCTCTATAATTCATCTATATTTTTAATGATAGCAGTATGTGCCTGTGATAAAAAACAGTTACCTGCAAAACAGGAAATCAATTTAAGAACAATGGAAGAAAACTTTTTTCTATAATTAGAGTGGCTTAACAATAGAAAAGGCTTTCTCTTGAAAGAAGCATTTATCATTGTGCTGATATTAGTGTTGCATGATCAAAGGTCAGAAGTGCAGTGAGAAGAATTCTGTATAGACTTGGGTGTGGATCTAGACTAGTCCTTATCGGTGTCTTTTTATCATAAGAATCATTTAGGGAGTTTATTAAAAGATATTTCTTCTTTGGTCCTGGAAATCTGTATATCAACTTGATTCTTAAGTAATTTTGATGATCTGGAAGTTTCAGAAGCATTGGCTCAGATGATTACCAACAAAATTTTCAACTCTGGGAAAATAGGAATTGGGGTCAAGAGTGTGTCAATTGAGAGGTCTTTTGTTTTACTTGGGGGCTTTTTATTAATATTTTAATTGACAAATCATGATTGTATAAATTTATGGCATACAATGTAATGCCTTAATATATTTATACAATGTATAATGACTAAATATAGTTAATTAACATATCAATAGCCTCCTTTATTTATGACATTTTTATGGTGAGACTTTCGAATTTGCTTATTTTGAAATATATAATACTTTATTGTTGACTATAGAAACCCTGTTGTGCAGTTGATGTAGAGAGAGAAGGAGTAGGAATTTTTGAAGTGTGGGTAGAAAATGAGAGCTTTAAAATGAGAGTAAACTAAAGTTCCTAGGTTGAAGGCTGAAAACAGCTGATGGGATGCAAAGTATGTATGTGTGGTAGGAAAACCTGAAAAGAAGAACAGAGTAAAGTGAGGGAAGGAAGGAGTGAAGGAGGTAAAGAGGAAAGTAAGAAAGGAAAGTAAGAAGGGAGGGAAGGAGTGAGGGAAGGAGGAAAGGAAGAAGGGAGGAAGGGAGGAAGGAAAGAAGGAAAGAAGGAAGGAAGGAAAAGGTTTACTCAAGTAGAAGAGGAATATTTGTACTTGTTGAATTTATGTAGCAAATTCCAGAGATAACCAGGGCACTTATGAAAGAAATTAAGTATTATTCAAATCCATAGTAAAATACTTACTGGATCCCTAGAGGATCTTTTCCTCTACTGTCAGAAAGGTGGCTGGAGTTTAGTTCAGTTGGTAGAGTGTTTTGTTCTGTGTGCTCTGAGGCCATAGCATGGTAAAAAATAGGAGAAGGACTTGGCAGCCCTCTCCTAAAACAATCAGCCACCAGAAACCCAACGAATAGCAGAAAAGCACTGACAGAGTGCCCGACCCACAGTGTTGGGGACTCTGTTCAACAACACCAAATAACTGTTATAAGATGTTTGCATAATGGGGAAAGAAGAAGGTGTATTTCATGTTTACAAATCTTCTAAAATATCCAAGAAATTTTTGAGTTTGAGGTAAACTAGGAAACTTAATATTAAGCATGTACAGTCTTATAATGTCTTCGCTGGATCCAATTTCTTCCTTTCTTCCTTTCTTCCTTTCTTTCTTTCTCTTAAAAGCATGCTAGGACACATACATACTTCTATTTGATTATAACATCTTGGTTTTGATATAATTATAATTCAAATAATTTACATCCTCAAATATTTTCTGTTTTTAGAGATACTAAGAAGATTTTTAAATGACCATGTGTTACAAGGTTTACATGATTGCCAATCTAAAAATATAAATAGCTTATATGAGTAGCTCTTAGAATGACAGCCATATAAAATAATCCACAAGACACTTGCCTCTTTAGATCAGCAAACTCTACTTAGCATTTCTACAAGCCAAACTGTGGGATTTGTTTCATTCAATTTTCTAGTTTATGAATAACATATCACAATAGAATTTGTGTGGTGTCATTGAAACCAACTTTATAGTGAATTTCCGTCCTGAAATGACTTAGTTTCAATGAGGAATCAGTATCCATACAGACATTTTCTCCACATAATACAATTTTCTGTGCATAAGTATGACAATGTTATAATGATTCATTTTTCTTATGAACTCAAAATATAGCTAAATATATTATTTTGCATAACTACGAGTTAGTTTTCAGGCTTTGTATGAGAATATTTAAAGTTAATATGATTTTAACATATATATGTTATTATACAGTTTACAAGCCACTATTTGCTTGTAATATTTAATATATGGCACTCACAAGCAAATAACAGAATTTCTCCCAGAAAGTAGCATCTTACTAAATGCTTTGTCATTTGTTTAAGAAAAAAAAAAAAGCAAATAAAACAGAAAACAGAACAGAACTAAAAATGTTAGATTAGTTCTTTTAAGGAAAGCTTTCATTTTCTAGGTTTATAGTATTTGTTATGTCTAAAGTTTTTCTGATTCTCCCCAAAAAGAAAGATAATGTTGGCTTAATAGAGCATCCTGTAAGTTCTCAGATTTAGGCAAAGATATTAGAGGATTCACAACATCCTGAACATTAATATTTTGTTTTGTAAACCACCAGCATCATCCTTACCAAAGTGGAACAGAGCGGCTAGGGAAGTTTGTTGGTAAAATCTGAGCTGTGACCACATTTTGAAGTCACTCTGATGTATGTGCAACTATAAATATTTTTGGAGAAAATGCCAAAGATGATCTTTTGCACAATTCCTTGCATTCATTTACATACTGAAAAAAAATCATTGAGCAAGTAATTTTTGCCAGGTAGTACACAAGGTATCTGGGATAAAATAAATGATTACCACACGATTACTGTTACCCTAGAGCTCACAATATCCTGCAGAAAGACACACTGGGGGATAAAAGTAAAAAAGCAATGAAACTAAATGTAAGTGACTACTTTTCTACACTAGAGATATTAATATTTATAACAGGACTTACAATTATAGTAGATCCAGGTTCCTCAAGAGAGTTTTCCCACCTTAGGCTAAGCCCTCCACAAAAAGTTCTAAAACTATCTAGAAATGTTTACAGTGTATCTGGGCGCCTACAAATGCTACTATCAATAACAGTCCTGGCCTCCATTACCTAGAGTGGGGATTGGGAACAATATCATCTCATTTTTTTCTGTAGAGAATGCTCTCTACACGCAGAATGTTAAACTTCCCAGGATCCTGCTGTCTCACTTCACAGACACACATTTCTCTGGGCAGACTTCACTGGCTTACCAGGATGTGCCCATACTTGTCCAAGCCTGTGCCCAGACCAGCAATTCTCTCTGTCTTATGTGCACAATTAGCTCACTGCCTTGGGTTTGTACAGTTCAGCTTATGAGATGACTAATCTCTCATTGGCCTTCTTTCATTGAATAAACACCTGGAAATTAATTTCGATTATATTCTATAATAGATGATAAAGGAAGGCTTTAGGGAAAAGCAGAAAGTAGACAAATATTACTGTCATTCCCCATTTCCCAAACCGTTTCTGTCCTCAAAATGCCATCTCTGATGATACTTATATAGATTCTTCTATTTTTACAGTGAACTTTATATTTTTTAAAGATAATTCATGTTATTTCGTTGAATAAGAAATTAACACATTAGTGTGAATTAGTTTAAGACTTTATCTTCACTAGGTACATAGTACAGGTACAGTAAGTCAAAATGATAAATATGTTATAAGAGTAACAATAGCTACATTTTTAAATCCTTTACTAATGATCAGGTATAGTGATAAGTAGCCTGCAGTGGTAGCTGGGGGGCATCCAATCCCATCAGATCTCGGAAGTTAAGCAGGGTCCGGCGTGGTTAGTTCTTGGATAGGAGACCACACGGGAACACCAGATGCTACAGGCTTGGGAGAAGGACCCGGCAACCCACTACCAAAAAACAATCTGCCATTGAAAACCCTGTAAAAACAGCAGAGAAGCACTGACAATAGTGTTTTGCCTGTTGTATGAAGGGTCACTATGAGTTGGACAGTGACTCCACAACACCTAACAACAACATAGTCATAACTAGGTTACAAATAGTGTTTCATTTAATCCTTAACTCTAAGGATTGAGAATTACTTCATTTAATCTTCAAACCTAAGGATTAACTCTAAGGACTTTTCCCTTTACAGATTGGAAAAGTGAGACAAGATATAGCAAACAATGGAACAAATAATGTAGCATAAGCACTAATACCAAAGCCTGTATACTCAATCTCTGGACCATATCACTTCCTCTGAGGTGTAAAGTTTTAGGTATCAGTATTTGTATGATGACAATTGCACTGTGCAAAGGAATGACCAGGGTCCAAAACATACAATGGATGTGAATACTGCTTAATACTAAAACTAATCCTATGGGTGACATTCAAGTCTGTATCAGAATAAAATAGGCCTAAAACCTAAAGCCAGTAAGAGACATGATGGCTTAATGTCACTTTAAAAGAAATCAGACAATTAACTAAAAATGCAGTCATTAAGATCAATTCATCCTACAAAGACTAGAAAATGGCAAAGGGGCATAAAATAAAAATTTACTATCAGAAAATCAAATTTCAAGTTGTTTCTTCTACCAAAATGACCTAATATTAGCAATGCCCAGTTGCAAGGAAGGAGATTTCTCATTACTATTTGTATAGCTTCTTCTAATAAATTAATATCTGTAATAGTTAGAAGATGGCTTTTCACGTGGGCACTTAGAAACTAGCTCATGGGTTCTTGGTCAGTGGTTCTTTCTTTACATGTTTATTGTACATTATAATTTTCTTCTTGGGGGAAATGTATTGTGATATCCCACTGACTTACTGTCTTTCTTCATATTGTTAATTTAAGAATTCTAGTATTCAGTGACGATGATATGGCATGTCAGGGTAAATAGAGCATTTCAGTTTTCATAGCCATGGTCAGAAAGGAGAGAAAAGAAGTTGGGTGTGGTTGCGCTTGCCAATAATTCCAGCACTCTTGAAGGAGAGGCAGGAGTATCACAAGTTTGAGGCCACCCTGGGCTATACAGCAAGACCCTGTCTCTAAATAAATAAATAAATAAATAAATAAATAAATAAAATTTTAATGAGAAGAGAAAGAAAAGAAAAAACTGAAATACAAAACCTGCAAGTCAATACTAAATCCCTATTTTTCTTTGGATTGTATCACTATTAATCAATACTGAGCAAGGGCAATAAGAAGACAGTAACTGAAACTAAGAATTGCTGATAAGATAGAGAAAAAATAGAAAAGAAATGAAGCTGTCTTCCATGATCAGATAAATAAAACACCATAAGTATTTTCTTCTCATTGATTTTCCTCCCCATTAAGATATGGTTATTTACTTTCTTGTATTTTAAACCTTCTGGTAAAAATCGTGAAATAATCCTGAAATAAGAATTTTCTTCAGTGAATTATATTGCACATTACTCTTTATATAAATAGATGAACTCTTGACTGACTTTAGAAATGATTGTTCCATAACCCAAAGGCCTATTTACCATTATAGTATTAGGCACTCCTGGTTCTTCAACAGTTATGCACTCTTTTGGTAGTATGGTATATAAAATATATAACCCATAGTTCTTGATTTCTCAAATCTTAAAGTCAGAAGATGGAGTCAAGGTACAAGTCAAATAGCAAGTCACAACAATGATCCCAAAGTTATGCTATGGGTACAAAAGTGGAGAGATTTAATTATGATGTGGGAAGTAAAATGGGTTCACTGAAAAGTGAAGGTCCAGTTATATTTACATAAAAGGCAGGTAAGACTTAGTAAAGGGGGTGGGGATCTATTGTGAAAGAGGATGTGAGAATATTAAAGTAGAAGTGTGGAGGCTGGTGTGTGTACAATGTACTTGTATGAACAATGAGGATCCTATAGGCAATCAGTTAATCAAAGCTTCATTACGTTCTATTTATAAATGTAAAGTATATAAATATATGTATATAAATGTAAAGTATATATATATCATATATTTAAAAAAAAAAAATATATATATATATATATATATATATGTAGTTGTTTTTAGGTGCTGTCAAGTCAGTATCAGACTCATAGCAACCCTCTCTACAAGAGGGGAAACACTATCATCAGTGCTTCTCTGCTGTTCATAGGGTTTTCAATGGCAGGTTGACTACTGGGAGCAGGTTGCCAGGTCTTTCTCCCAAGCCTACAGCACCTGGTGTTCCCAGGCAGTCTCCCATCCAGGTACTAACCAGGCCTGACCCTGCTTAGCTTCTGAGATCTGACGGGATTGGATTCCACAGGGCTACAGCTGCAGGCATATATATATATATATATATATATGAAGGACCTGGCACCCACTCCCAAAAATCAATCCACAATTGAAAACCCTATGAACAGCAGAGTAGCACTGACAATAGTGTTTTACCTGTTGTATGTAGGGTTGCTATGAGTCGGATACTGACTGGAAGGCACCTAACAACAACCAACAACAATATATGTGGTGTGCGTGTGTGAGTGTGTGTGTGTGTGTGTGTGTGTGTGTGTGTGTGTGTTTATTAAGCTCCGAGCCTCTTAAGTTTAAAGAATGTGTGTTTTGTGCATAGTAGATACCTAATAAAAATAGTCAGAAAGATGAATGATTTTACATAGGCATAAACACACACAATCTTGCAACAATAAGATAAAAAATTTCATCTTAAAGTCTAACTGAAATCTCCTTACTTTAATTTCATAAGAAGTTAAATATGACAATCACCACTCATATATAATAGACATCTACAGGGCACATATTCTTTTTACTTAAGAAGTTTAAACAAAGCTTAACAAAATGTATATATAGACATATTTTTCTCTTAGTAAAGGCAATGTTAAGAGATATGCATAGGTTTAAAAAGGATCTGTTCTGAATTTAATCTGTGTTGGGGGTGGTTAGGGCTAAAGTATGATCATGATTATTTGGCCAAATGAAAGAGAGGTAAAAATCCTGCATAGAAGGTACAATATAAAATTTTAGGGGCAAAAATTTGTGTTTATAAATTGCAAAGTATTTGGTATTATTGGAATAAAGTAGATGGGAAGGAGAAGATGGTCTTATAGAAGTAAGTACAAACCAGTTAATGTAAATCTTTATACATCATTGAAGAGTTTAACTGTTTCTGTTAAAATAGTCATGGTCAGAAAAACTAAAGAGAGACTGGGCACAGTGGTGCACACTTGTAATGCCAGAACCCAGGAAGCAGAAGCAGGAGAAATGTGAGTTCAAGTCCAGTCTGGGCTATATCTCAAGTTCTAGGCCAGCATGAGCTACAAAGCAAGGCCTTGTCTTAGAGAAAAAAAAAAGGTAAAACATAACAAATGCTGGTTAGGATATGGAGAAAAGTGAATCCTTATACATCATTGGTGGGAATCTAAATTAGTAGAGCCATTATGCAAAAAGTACTGAGATTATCCGTAATATAAAAATAGAACTAGAGTATGATCCAACAATTCTGCTATTGAGTGTCTATATCCAAAGAAGATGAAATCATTATACTGAAGAGGTACTTGCACTTCCATGTTTACTGCAGGGCTATTATAATAGATAAAATATGAAATCAAACCAAATGCCCTTCACTGAACCAATATATAAAGAAAATGTGAAGCCAGGCACTGTGGGGCATGCCTGTAATCCCAGGAATCTAAGAGGTGGTGGCAGGAGGATGGCGAGTTTGAGGCCAGAGGCAACCTGCATAAGTTAGTGAGAACCTGACCCAAAATTTAAAAAAAAAATTAAAAATGGACTGAGGATGCAGCTTACTAGTAGAGCACTTGCAAAGTATATGAGAGTCCATAGGTTCCACTCCCAAGTACTGCCAAAATGAACAATAAAAAAGAAAAAGAAAAGGAAATGTGGTATATTTATACATGGGTTACTATTTAGCCATAAAAAAGAATGAATCTGAGTATAGTGACACATACCTGTAATCCTAGAACTCAGAAGATAGAGGAAGATGGATCTTGAGTTTGAGGCAAGTCTGGGTTGCACAGAGAGAGCCTGTCTCAAAGAAAAAGAAAAAAAGAAAAGAAAAGAAGGAAGAAAGGAAGGAAGAGAGAAACAAAGAAAGAGAGAGAGAGAAAGAAAGAGAAATTCTGTCATTTGCAGCAACATAGATAAAACTGGAGATCATTATGTTAAATGAAATAAACCAGTCATAAAAAGACAAATGCCACATGTTTTCACTCATTTTTGGAAATTGATAAACCAACCTTGTACAAGAATCGAATAGAGTAGTGGTGACTAGAGACTAGGAAGAACAGGGGGATGGAGCAATGGAGAGGAGTTCAACAAGAGACACAAAAACAGAATAGCCTTAATAGTATAAAACACAGACTAGAAGAGTATGAAGAGATAGTAGTGCTTATAACCCTAATTTGATTATATACATTATATAAAGGTATTGAAATGAAAGTTGGATGTTAAATAAGAGAGATAGAAGAAGAATTGATGCTTTTGAATTATGGTGCCACAGACGAGTTTGAATGCACCATGCTCTGCTAAAAGAACCAAGAAATCTGTCCTAGAAGAAGTGCAATCAGAGTGCTCCATGGAAGCAAGGATGGACATGCTGCAGGAGCGACCCATCCCTCAAGAAAGATGTCATGTTTGGGAGAGTTGTGGATCAATGGAAAAAGACATTCAATGAGAGGGATTGACATGATGTCTGCAACAATGGACTTAAACATAAGTAAGATCATGTGCCTGGCACAGAGTCAAGGAGTGTTTTGTTGTGTTGTACATAGGATTGTCATGAGTCAGACCTGACTTGATGGTACCTGACAACAGCAAGAACACTATAAAATGGAGAAATATGTCTGAAAGAATGAGTTTAACTGCTTTCTTATGGTCTTTCAGTAGGACGCTGAGAGGTTTAAAAAGAAGGAGAACCATGGCAATTTGAGAAGAGTGACAAACCTCAGGGCTTAGAAGTGAGTGCAGAGGGATACAACTGGAAAGAGACTTGCTTATTATTCTTCCATCTGCCATATACTACCTGATTTGACTGTTGTTTCTCTTTAATATACTCTTCTACCATATTTTCACAACTATATCTTACACATTTTTTAAGACTTCCCTCAAATATTGCTTTATCAATGTGGCCAATCCTGAGAAGTCTATTGAAAATACCAATTGCTTTTTTTTATTATGTTCTGACCTCCGCATAAGATTTTTTTCCTTCTTATAACTTTGATTCAGCTCCCACATATAAGTGAGAACATGTGGTATTTCTCTTTCTGAGCTTGTATTTGTTCACTTAAAATAATTTTCTCTAATTTCATCCATTTTGCTACAAATGGCATTATTTCATTCTTTTGATTGCTGAGTAATATTCCATTGTGTATATGTACCATAGCTTTTTATCCATTCTTCTGTTGATGGGCACTTTGGTTGGTTCCATGTCCCTGCTATTGTGAAAAGTGCTGCATTGAACATGGAGATGCAGGTGTCTGTGGTATGATGACACATCTCCCTTTGGGTAAGTTCCCAATAGTGTTGTAGCTGGGTCATATGGTAGATCTATTTTTAGTTTTTTGAGATACTTCCATGCTGATTTCCAAAGTGGTTGGACTAATTTACAGCTCCACCAGCAGTGTAAGAGTGCTCCCTTTTCTCTGCAACCTTGCCAGTATTTGTTGTTATTTGTTTTATTGATCTTGGCCATTCTTACTGGTGTAAGGGGGAATCTCAGAGTTGTTTTAATTTGCATTTCCCTAATAACTAGAGGTATTAAGCATTTTTTCATGTGCTTCATGGCTTTACAGGCCTCTTCATTTGAGATCTGTCTGTTCAGTTCCTTTGCCCATTTGTGTACTGGGTTATTTGTTTTCTTGGGTATTTTTTTCTTAAGTTCTTTATAAAGTCTGATAATTAGACCATTGTCTGATGTATAGGATGTGAAAAATTTTTCTCATTCAGTGGGGATTTCCTTGACTCTGTTAATTGTTTCCTTTGCTGTAGAGAAGCTTTTTAATTTCATGTAATCCCATTTATCTATTCTTGTTGCAATTTCTTGAGCAATTAGAGTCCTATTAAGGAAATACTTTCCTAAGCCTATATGTTGGAGCATATTACATATCATATCTTCTATTAGTTTTAAAATTTCTGGTTTTATGTTGAGTTCTTTTATCCATTAAAAAAAAACTAAAGTCGACCTAGTGGAGAAGGGACAATTTGGGGAATGCAAAAGAAGGAGGGAGAGATCTAGCAAAAGGAGGAAATCCTGGGAGAGGAGAGGGGGGAGAGGAGGAACAAGGAGGAATGAGGAATGGGGGAGGGGTGATCTCAGGGTGAACAACTTTGATAGCCCAACTTTAATAGTCCTGGAAATAAGTATAACAACACTGATAATACCAAAGAATGGTGTTAATATAGATGGGCTAGAAAATTCATTTAATATTACTGAAAATGTAAAAAGAAAGTTCACTACAGAAAAAGTTTCTATCTTAAACAGAATTGGAACCCAAGGATATATAGAAAAATATTACCACAAAAGACAAGCAAATGGAAGAAAAGTCTTTGGTCGGTGGGTGGGACAGGGGGAGGAAGTGCACAAGAGGGTAAGGGGGAACTTATCTGCGTAAGTACAACAAAATGCATATACGGAAATGTCACAATGAAAAGCATGTCAGAATAAATCACATTAAGGTGTATGTTAAAATTTTCTAATAAAAAAGACAATACCAATTGCACATCCTTATATTCCTAATCTTGATTACACTGTTCTATTTATTAGCCTATTGCACATACCAGCTGCTGATAACTAATTTATTACACTTTTTTTGTTTTATTTTCTGTCTCCCTCAACTAGAATGTAAGCTCTAGAAAGCAAGGGATTATTTTGGTTTGTTTTGCTGCCCTAAGTAAATTCAGCTGGAGAAATGCTAGTACATTTTAGACACTAAACATTTCCTTAATAAGTGAAAGAGAAGACACAAGGACAGATTTGAGAAATCATGAGACCTGATGAATTACTGGGTGTGGAGAATAAGAAGAGCTAAGAATTGCTCCATTTTCTACCATGAGTGCCCAAACAGATTATAATTTCCCAAATGGAAAAAGAGAATGAAAGGAGCATACTCAGAAAGAAGAGGGTGAGTTCTGTGTTGATATGTTGAACTTGAGATATCTATGGGATGTGCTGGAGGAGATGACCATTTAGAGAGCACAGAAAAAGGTAGGAGTTATCTGCCCATAACTGATTGTTAAGACAGTACAATGAATCAGATTTCCCAGAGAGAGTTGTACATGAGATGAACAGTGGACAAAGGAAAGAATTCTAATGCATATCACAGACAACAATAGACTTAAAGTATCAAAAATAGTGAAGTGTTATCTTTCTGTAAGTTGATTTGGGAAATAATAGCAGTGAAACAATATAGGGCAATCCCAACAGAAGAGACAACTGGTTTAATTATGACAATCATAGAATTTCCCAAAGGTTGAGTTAGTGTATCAGTAGTTATCCAGATGAACCTAAAAAGAAGTATTCACCCCCACTCCACCTTAGATTGGGTTTAGTGTCAACTTAGTGATTTCCCTATGTTTTTCTAGGGTAATTTTGCAAACACTAATATTATTTGTGCCTGCAGCTGTACCACTGTGGCATCTGATCGGGACAGATCTCAGAAGCTAAGCAGGGTCAGACCTGGTTAGTACCTGGATGGGAGACTACTTGGGAACACCAGGTGCTGTAGGCTTGGGAGAAGGACCCAACAACCCACTCCCAAAAAACAACCAGCCATTGAAAACCATATGAATAGCAGAGAAGCACAAACAATATTGTTTTGTCTGTTGTAGGTTGGGTCACTATGAGTTGGACACTGACTCCATGGCACCTAACAACAACAACAATAACAATATTCTTTGTATTCATTAGAAAGAATGAGACTCAAATTCCTGGATTCTATTTTTCATTAAATTATTTTGATTAGACCTTCAAATACAGAAAAATGGGGTTCAGGTTCTGGTGAAGGTTCAATAAGTTACGATTTAGAAGGTTCAGGTTTGGCTTAGGTTTGGGTTTAAAACTTTAATCCTATGTGTAGATAGACAAATAATTCTTTTTTCAGGTTTTTTTTTTTAATTTTTAGATAACTATTGATACAAAAAGAAAAAAATTAAAAGCAAATCTGAACCCAGTTTTTCACTGGGTTTGGACTCAGGTTCAAGATCAGAAATTTTTTTTTAAAGATGGTCAAAATGGAATGATTTCAGTGTTTGGATCTGAGTTGAGTACAAAGCCCTCTTGTCTTACATAGGATTTAAACCCACATGTGAGCCCTCCAAATTTTAGTATATTGAATCTGCACCAGAACCTGAACCCAATATTTTGCAGGTTTGAAACCCTGATTATTATTCGTGGGTAATTGATATTCATTTGGCAGATATCCCTAAAATAACTAGGACTCTGAGGCTATGTGGCAGTGTTACTGAACATTACATTCAAAGCTTTATTGTCTTTAGAATTGACTAGATTTATTTAATGAAGCAAAAGAGGTTATCTAGGACTTGAGGTAAAATTATTTTTTTAACTTTTTAGGATATTTAAAAATAATTTATACTTTAGGTACAATTTTGTTTTGTGATTCATATGTGTCATATATATTTGCATGAATATTTTCTGAAAATAAAGAAGCATAATGAAATCATTTTATTCTCTTTTTTTCTGCAATTTTTTTCCACTTTGAAAAGATTATTATGACATTCTACTAGATAAAGGGGCTGGAGTTTAACTCAGTTGTTAAAGTGATGCTTTGCACTTTCTGTGGACCTGGGTTTGTTCCTGGGCACTGTAAAAATGTGAGAAGGATGTGGCAGCTCACTCTAAACAATCCCCAACAGTCAGTCACTGAAAACCCTATAAGGGTTGCTCTGAATGAGATGTGACTGGAAGGCACCTAACAACAAATACAACAACTAGATAAAGTTTGTGCAGGGTAAGGTATTGAAGTCTCAAAATAATAGATATGTGCAAAATATTAGGTTCATCTTATTTCTGAAATAAGAACAGTGGCCATTCTTATCTGGAAGAGAGCCACTTCAAATGATTACTTCCTAGCAGAGAAGAAAGAACGTGTGTGCTTTGATTAAATCAGTTTTCTATGTAATCTAGCACAGTGTGTAATCTCTTTGACTCTTTCCTCAATCTTTTCATGGAAGTGAGAAATTCTAATAAAAGGCAAGTATGATATTCAGAATTTTCTTACTTAAAAGATGGAGGGTGACAGTGAAAATTTAAACCTAGAACTAGCTGTATATTCTAGGTTATCCAAATAAAGATTTGAATTAGAACTACCTTCAGAGTTAATAAACTACTATTGTCTTTGAAAGCCTATACTTAAGAAAGACAACACTAGATGTTTAACATTACAGGAACCACATCATAGTGTGCCATCCTGAGAGTTTAGTATTCCCAAACTGAGGAATTAAGTTTCAGACTTGTGGGACTCAGTCAGCAGAAAAGTTAATATGTTGGGGACACTTGGATATGAAGGACCTGTGCAGCTATAAAAGGGTGAAAATCTACTTGGCTTAAAGTGAAAATTATCATCTATACAAATAAAATTCTTTAGTGGCCCATGAGGATAATACCTGGAAGAAGAGTGCTGGGAAGGATACAGCAGAAAAACATGTGAGGGAATGGCATGCCAACAGAGGATAGAATCATTGGACACCCAGACCAGTTACCTGTCATGATTTATTGTCTTACCCAAAATGAGGCCTAAGCTCAGCATTAGAGTTTCATGAGTGTTGTGGAACCACGTGTAGAGTCACCCATGGGATTCATGAAAGGTGTTGTCACTTTTGGTAAAAACGTCCTATCAAGAGTCTGGAGGAACTTTGCTCTACTCCAGTTCCCACAAGCCTTACCTTACCTCATCTAAATGTCAACAGGTCCACTTTCCCTTTTCAGAATAAAGGAGGCGGATGCCTTTTGTCATATACATGAAGAACCACATAAGATTTTTCATTAATGACTAATGTAATCACCTATAAAATGTGTGTGTGTGTATATATATATATGTATGTGTATATACATATATATATGCATATATGTATATGTACATATGTATATATGTACATATACATATATATATATATATATATGCATGCTGTTGTTGCTGTTGTTAGGTGCCATTGAGTTGGGTCCAAATCAAAGAGACTCTCATAGAGTTTTTAATGGCTGTTTCAGGATTGCTTCCAGAGTGGATTGTCATACTCCTGTTTTTGTGGTCCTGGAGATTGAACCCAGGGCTTCCGAGAATGCTGAGCAGCACTCTACCAACTAAATCCCAGCCATATACATATATATATATACATACATATACATATATATGTGTATATATATATATATATATATACACACATATGGCTGGGATATCTATATCTATATCTAGATTTAGATATAGATATAGATATATATCTCCTGGTCAGATAATACTTTATTACAGATAATTAAGCACTGAAAAGGAATTCAATAAAAGGACTGAAAGAGAATTCTACAAAATGTTACTCAATATCAAACCTTAAGATTGTTGTGTTTCTTAAACTGAGGACATGAAATACCAGAGAAGATAGAATTCTGCTGAGATCTCTTAAGTGGTTAAGTATGGCTTGTTGAAGTTTCACAAATTCTTTGGCTTAAAAAGTTTTGACCCATGAATGTTTATTATCAACCCTGCTCACCGTGAACAGATGCTTTCATAATCATTTATTTTGATCTGAGCAACTTTGCTGTCTCAAACAGTGACTTTTAATTTTTTGACCAAAGCCTGCAGGGAGAGATACATTACGTCTTGACAAATAAGTAAGTATTTAATTTTAAATGAGAAAGTCACAAGACGCGACTATTTTGAAAGATGCTTTGGTTTTTCCTTTTTCTTTATTATTCTATTCATTTTAATGCTGGTCACAACTCACTAATATTTGCTCTTGGCCAACCAGTAAGTTGAATGTGATCTGCAGTGTAAAATATACTGGTTTTAGATCTTTCTCTTTTAATTGGAGCAGTTTCTATTTAGAAACTTGCTTCTTATGAACAAAATAAGAAAGTAAAAATAATTTTAGGATGCAATAGCAATAGGATGCAACTTTAGTCATTTTGAGTGTGGAACATTTATATGGATGTCATTAGACTCATAAGCAAATTGACTTATCAGTCACGTAATGAGTACTCTACACTTAGCTTAATAGGAAAGGTCAGTCCACATGGAGAATTCTATTATATTGTATTATTTTTGTCTGTGTTTATTCTTTCCTGTTATATGAACATGTAAAATTAATATTCCTAATGCAGTTTTTCTTTTTCATCCTAATTTTACATTAGGAGGCATGTTATATTTGCAAACAAACAAGTTCTGTGTACATAAGTACAATCAAAGGTTTACTTTCAAATAAGAGTTAATTCTGGAAGTCTTAGGGCTTTTATCTTTAATCTCTGAAGCAAATTTTTATTCAGGTTCAGACATAGGAAAACATTCTCTGAGAACACTGAAATCTATTTCAGTGTTACTTATATTTTTCTATGTGTAAAGCATCTGAGGAAGAAATCAAAATAGTTGCTTGAACAATTCAGGAAAACTTCTCAGTCAATAATAATTGAAGAAAAATGTGATTTGGGTTAAATTTTTCATAAGTTTGTTTTTCTCTTTCACAAAGTGTAAACAGCTTTAATGTTTTGGCCAAGTTACATGGAATTGATTTATGCTAAAATAATAACCAAGGTCCAAACAAACCTAAGTAGAAATTCCACAGGGTAGGGAAATCCTCTAAGTGCAACCACACTTACAATTCACTTTCAGTGAAAAATACCCATTATGACTTTGAAGCACTAGAAATTGCAGGCTAATGAAGATAGAGAACTGGCAATTTACTAAAGAATCTGGAGGTATTTGTAATTTCTTTTTAAATACTGATGAGGAATGTATCAAAGTATAAGTAAAGGTTATGATTAAATCATTTCATTCACTAACAAATATGATTAAAGCAAGCTAGAGTAATAGAAAGGGAAGAAACACATTGTTAAAATAAAAATAAACCAATTTTGGATACATTAAATTAGAGAGCTATAGGAGAAAACATAGGGCTGGGATTTAGCTCAGTTGGTAGAGCGCTGCACTGCAGTCTGTGAGGTCCCGAGTTCAATACCCAGCACCGCAAAAATGGGAGAAGGACCTGGCAATCCACTCCCAAGGCAATCCCGGAACAGCCAGCCATTGAAAACCCTATGAGGGTCGCTATGAGTCGGATACCGACTTGACGGCACCTAACAACAACAACAACAGGAGAAAACAGAACAAATGATAATAAGACTAGAATAGAATAGAAGAAAGGAAAACCAGGGAAGGCCTAGCCTTAGTATACACATACAAAGTAAGGCTTAAGATTGGGTGTGGTGGCACATGCCTACAATCCCAGTGAATCAAAACGTGGAGGCAGGAGCATCTCAAGTTCAAAGTTAGAGGCAGCCTGCATGAGATAGTGAGACCCTGTCTCAAAATAGAAGTCAAAAATGGGCAGGTGGTGCAGCTCAGTGGTAGAGTACTTGCAAAAGCATGTGTGAGTCCCTACGTTCAATCCCCCAGTACCGCAAAGAAAGTAAGACTCAAGATGAAGTAACTCTATGCATAGGTATGTTCTAGTTCAATGTTACATTTGAATAAAGATAATGCCAGGAAATTTGCATGTTATTATTCAGATAACTTCAAGATTTCTCTCCAAAGATGTGATATTAACAGATGAAAATTCATCATTGAGATATGGAATTTTAGTAGGAATCTGAAATCATTGGTTGTCTCCATTTTCTCTGCACCTAAATTGAGGTCCAAAGTAAAACAAGGTTGGGTAAGCATCTACATCTCTGAAAATGACTGCCTTTGCCAGCATCTTGTTTCTAAAGGATTTTTTACCTAAGCATTGAAGTCAATGCTTGAATGTTCATTGAATGAAGTTAACAATTGAGTTGGGTTTATGTATATAGATTTTCAAGAGCACATTAAAGTTTAGGAAATAGAAAGTACCCAAAAGCATATATACAAAAACTAAAGAGAATTGATACTTTCACATTTTCAGTCAAAATTTAAAAAAAAATTTAAAAATATTTGAGATGTGGTCTTCAAAAGAAAGAGAACAAAACTTTATATGAATAAGTGAATTTAAAATGACTGGATTGACTGGATGAAGAATATAATACTAATATATGATTTCAGACTTCAAAAGTTGAATATAGCAATGGAATTAAAAGTTAAAAATAGACATTTCTGATATCCAAGAATTTTGAAATTTTTGGAAGTAGGACATTTAGCAAGAGCTTTAAAATGTTTGAGTGCTTTTATTTCTGTTTTCTGTTGGGTTTCCTTTCATACTGATTGAATTTGTCACAAGGTCACAGACTCATAAATGGAGAACAGAGCATCAAAAAGTTCTCTGACAAGCCTGATGCACATTCTCTTCTTCACAAAAAGGAATAAAGGGTGACAATAAATATCTTGGATTTTGCTTTAAGAGGCAGAACAAACTGTCATCATTTTGCTTATGAATAGAAAATGCATGCCATGGAATAGAAAACAAAAAACAGAGAAATATAGAAAATATGTCATAAAATAGAAAATGTGTTACTTGATATATTAAATACCTGTCTAGTGGCACTGAAACAGGCATAATTTAGTTACCAAGTTTAAAGTGCTGACATTTTTATCCAACAAAAATCATTGAAATATTAACTCTGTATGTATTTTCTACCAAAGTACTTGTGAAAATAAAGGTAAAATATGTTCACTAGCATTTTAAAAATAAAGAAGAAATTCTGATTGTAAAATTCACTCCAAATTCCAATTTTATACCCAAGAATAATACATCATAATTTTCTGTCATATTCTCTGTTTCTAAGACTGAAACCATTTCTAAGTATTTTACCTATTTTTGAAGTTAAAGGAATATATATAAGGCATAAAAAATTTTCCATGTAAAGTTAAATATAGAGATGTAAAAACTCATGTTTCATTTTTCATCCGAATTTTACTTCTGTTCCCTCAAGTCTTATGAAACTTGCTAAGAGGAATGCCATAAAATAACTTTAATCAATATTCAATTAAGTATAAAATTAATTTGAGCAAAACTGACATCTTTACAGTGTTGAATCTCCCTCTCTACAAATATTAGTATTTTCATTTATTCAAGTCTTCTTATATCTGTCAGTATAATTTTATAATTTTCTTGATATAAATCCCTAGAACCTAAGATCATTGTATTATCACTTCTAGATGCTTTTAGACTTGTGACTGAGATGAAATTCATTTTGAACTATAGAAAAAGAGATAGTTAATATCCAGAACTGTGACTGGTCTGAGAGTTTACCCTGTTTGCCAATTAACAGTTCAGTCTTTTCCAGTTTCATTAATGTCATGAAGGTGAGGAGGCTGCTGGGTCAGAGATAAAGAAGAGTTTATTACTGACAGTAGTAGCCAGTCTGGACATTAATTCTAGGTCCCAGAAGCTCAATTTACATGGGTGTTTTGAAAGAGAGCTAGATGACTTCTGCACACCGAATAGATTGCATTATAACAAAAAACTGGGCTTTTGGATTCCTACTGTTTTTTTTTTTTAATTATTTTTTTGTGGTACTGAGGGTTGAACCTAGGGCCTCACGCTTGCATGCTCTGCAAGTGCTGGACAACTGAGCTGCCCCCTCAGTCCATTTTTTTACTTTTTTTGAGACAGGGTATTGCTAAATTACACAGACTGCCTCTGGTCTCGAACTTGCAATCATGCTGCCTCAGCCTCCTGAGTTGCTGGGATTACAGGTGTGCACCACCTCACCTGGCTAGGAGATTCCTATTCTTATCATGGGCATTAAGCATTACTGCTCTTTGCTTTTGAGGGAGGAGCTCTCATTGTCTTTCAAGACTATACACAAACCTGTGCTTAGTACTGGAAGGAGATGTTTTTTATATCTTCCAAGACTCTTTGCTATACTAAGATCCTTAAAGAGGGTTTCCCAAAGCAAGTAAAATGCAGTAATTAGTGTCTTGCAAAATGTTCAGAAATGTTCAGAGTTTAAGTAAAATTTCTGACTGTATATCACATAACAATTATGACATATTAAAACTTTTGTATTCTCCTTGGGTGACAAATATATTGATTTTTTTTCCTGTGTACAAGTGAAGTGTTTTCTATGTGCAAGTTAATTTTTGTCTTTTGGTTACTGCTAAACCCTTAATACCTCTTACAATGCTTGATGCATAGTTTGTTGTTGTTAGGTGCTGTCTGCTTAGGTCCAACACATAGTGACCCTATGTACAACAAAATGAACACTACTTAACACTGTGCCATGCCAGGCACTGTATCAGTGCTTCTCTGCTATTCATAGGCTTTTCAATGGCTGATTGTTTTGGGATTGTTTTGGGAGTGGATTGCCATGTCCTTCTCCCATTTTTATGGTGCTAGGGATCAAACCTAGGACCTCAGAGAGCACAGAGCAACACTCTACCAACACATAATAGAAATTCCAATAGTATGTACTGAATAAATACATGAATTGAGGAAATTATTTATGTTTTTCTCTTCTTGGTTCCTCATTTCTTAAAACTGATATATGAGGCATGATAAAAAATACAGCAAATTTTTAAATTAAAAAATATTGCAACAAAGGACACATGGTTATTGATCCCTCTCAAAAATAATCCCCCTGCCTTGTCACTCATTCTTGTCACTTTCTGAAGCAGGTTTAGAAGTCCTCTTTCATGAGTATCTTTAGTTGCTCTGTAATGTCTTCCTTGATGTCCTGACTCAATTCAAAACATTTACCTTTCATGGTCATTTTGACTTTAAGGAAGAGCAAGAAGTCCCATGGTGCCACATGCAGTGAATAAGGTGGATGAGGACACACCATAATGACAGAAATTCCTGTGTCAGGAGCAATGTATGATACAGAATGTTGTCATGATGAACAATGAAATTAATGACCCTATAAAAACAACTATAAAGCTGGTAATTACTGAGTAAAACCATCATTCCTAAACAAAAAGTGTTATCTCATTCCTTTATTGAAACTTTAGAAGATTTTATGTTTAGGATAATTTTAAAAGTCTAGATTGCATAATTCATAATGTAATCTCTGATGTCATATTCACACTCTATGACATAAATTTACTGAACTTTTTATGTCATGGAAATTTAAAAAATTATACAGAATTTAAATATTTGATTTGAACTTAAAAACATGGTATAATTTTTTCTTTTTCTTTTTCCTTAAAAGTCAGTGATTTTCTTCTGAGTGTGGGTTTACTGAAAATGTCCTGTATTATTTTACAGCATATGTTATAGCCAAAGTGTCATTCAAAATATTTCAGCATAAAAAATAAATGAGAGCTTAAGTTTTATAGAAATTTGTGTGAAGAAAAAATACTTTTATCAGTTCTATGATGCCCTTTACTCCCCATACTAATTCTTCAATCTGGCCCACCAAAATTCAATCATTCATATTTTGTTAATTGTTTTTAATAGTCTTTACAATGCACTCAATGTAGATGTAAATACAAATATCACTGCCCATACTTGTATCTCACCAAGTTTTATATTAATTACATAATTATAATAATATATATATTGCATAAACAAGTTTGGGAGCATGTTGTTGTTGTTGTTCGGTGCCGTCGAGTCGAGTCCGACTCATAGCAACCCTATGTACACTAGATTGAAACACTTGCCGATTCTGTGCCAGGCAAACCATCTTAATTATGTTTAAGCCCATTGTTGCAGACACTGTGTCAATCCATCTGGTGGAGGGTTTTCCTCTTTTGCGTTGACCTGCCACTCTCCCAAACATGATGTCCTTCTCCAGGGATTGTTCTCTCCTGACTACAAGTCCGAAATATGTAAGACGCAGTCTGGCCATTTTTGCTTCCAAGGAGCACTCTGGTTGTACTTCTTCTAGGACAGATCTGTTGGTTTTTTTGGCAGTCCATGGTATATTAAATAGACGTCTCCAGCACCACAATTCAAAAGCATCAATTCTTTTTCTGTCTCTCTTGTTCAATGTCCAGCTTTCACAACCATATGATGCCACTGAAAATACCATGGCATGAGTCAGACCCACCTTCGTCTTCAATGTGACATCTTTGCTTTTCAATACTCTAAAGAGATCTTTTGCCACAGCCTTTCCTAGAGCAATGTATCTTTTGATTTCTTGACTGCTGCTTCCATGGGTGTTGATTATAGAGCCAAGCAAAGTAAAATCTTGGACAACCTCAATCTTTTCTCCATTTAATGTGAAGTTACATGCTGACCCAGTTGTAAGGATTTTTGTTTTGTTGATGTTTAGTCGTAACCCATATTGAAGGCTATGATCTTTGATCTTCATCAGTAAATGTTTTAAATCCTCTTCATTTTCAGCAAGCAGAGTGGTGTCATCTGCATAACGCAGGTTGTTAATGAGTCTTCCTCCAATCTTGATGCCACGTTCTTCCTCATATAGTCCAGCTTCTTGGATTATTTGCTCAGCGTATAAATTGAAGAGATAGAGTGAAAGTATACATCCCTGATGCACACCTTTCTCAACTTTAAACCACTCAGTGTTTCCTTGTTCTATTCGAACAACTGCCTGCTGGTTCATGTACAGATTTCTCATGAGCACAATTAGGTGTTCTGGTATTCCCATTTTCCAAAGTGTTATCCATAATTTGTTATGATCCACACAATCAAATGCTTTTGCGTAGTCAATAAAACATAGATACACATCTTTTTGATGTTCTCTGCTTTCAGCTAATATCCACCTGACATCAGCAATGATGTCCCTAGTTCCCCGCCCTCTTCTGAATATCCAACCCAAATTAATAATGCACTGGTACACATTATATTGTCCAATAATCTTGTCATCTTAACCTCAATGAGGAAAAGAAATGAAATAAAAAGGGAGAGAGGGAGAGAGAAAGAGAAGTATTATTTTATTATAAATAAAATCACCTCTCATATCACATCATGGTGATTCTTAAAACAGCTTTCTTCATCAACACAATTATAAGTAGATCACGATTCTTAATTCTAAAATGTATTTTCTCTCTTAGAATTTCTATTTTTATGTCCATGTAAATTAAGTTTTTTGTTATATAATATTGGATATTATTAGTGGCTTACCATAGTGTTTTCTCCAAGGAGCTTCTGATGGCACAAGCTCTTTTTTTACATATATTAAGCTTATTACATTTGTGTCCACTGAAACTGAATATATATATTTCTAAAACAAATTACAGTCTACAGCCATAGCATCATAGCATTCAATCCCACCTGATCCCAGAAGCTAAGCAGGACTGGTCCAGTTAGTCCTTGGGTGGGAGACCATCTGAGAATTCCAGGTGCTGCAGCCTAGGAAGAAGGATCTGATAATCCACTCTGGAAATAATCAGCCATTGAAAACTCTATGAATAGCAGAGCAGGAGTAACATAGTGCCAGACATGGCATAGTCTTGGGTAGTAGGGTCACTATGAGTCAGACCCAACTTGACAGAACCTAACAACAACAAAGTGAATTATTGCTGTTTAACACTGAATGGAAAAACATATAATATGGGTTAAAATTTATAAATAACGACTAATTATTATTGACCCCCTGGTATTTTAAAACATTATTTCTAATCTAAATAGCAAAACTGCAAGATAGATACAATACCCATTTTTTGTAGATGACAAAAGTCAGAAATAATTTACCTAATTATCTTAAGTGTATCACATAGGCATTTAATTCCAAATGCTCTTTTGAATCTAAGTTCTGCATTTTCTGCTGCACACTACCACATTTTGAAAAGACCTTTAAGTATAAACTTAGAGGAAAATAAACTAAACATGTCAGAAAACATCAAGGCAAACATACTAAATAAGATTATATAAGAATTAAATAAATACACTTATACTTCTGCCTATGAAGGATTAACAGTGATAGGAATTGCTTTAGGGGAGTAAAGGACTAGAAACCTGGGGAAAGAAAAATAGCAATAGTTTTTTAGATGACAAATTGTATAGGTCAGAAATAACTGAGTAAAAAGAAACAAATGGGCTAAGACTTATGATGCTTGACTTAATGCTTTAAGAGTTTTCCAGGTTATAGCAAAATAAAGGAACTTGAATTAATGTCCAGCAATGGAAAAAACAGACTTCAGAGTTTAAGGAGGCTGTGATATCTTATATCTAGAATTTAGGAAGCAAAATGCATTACCAGAGGGAAATACATGCAGACAGAGCTTTAAGATTTTCAGATGAGACATTTCCAGTTTTATTTGTTAGTTTCATTGTGTTTCTGTGTACTACTCTATAAGGATATGAAAATAAACTCCATAGGCTGGCAAAATAATTCTGTAGCACAACTGATTTAGAAAACATTTCGTCTCCTATCAGCCAGGAGTTGTTAGGTGCCATCTTGTCAGGTCCAACTCATAGCTACCCTAGGTACAACAGAACAAAAACACTCACTGACAGTGTGCCATGCCTGGCAGTATCTCAGTGTTTCTCTGCTATTCATGGGGTTTTCAGTGGTGGATCATTTCAGGAGTGGGTTGCCATGTCCTTCTCCCTAGCGTGCATTACCTGGTATTCCGAGGTGGTCTCTCCTCCAAGGACTAACCAGCTGACCCTGATTAGCTTCTAAGATCAAGGGGATGAGAGGCCAGGGTGCTATTGCTGTGTAGCTCAGCCAGGGGTAGAGACCTCATAATATATTAGATTCATGTTGAATCCACAAAAGAAATATAGGGTAGTAGAAATATTAAATTAGCACAAGAATACTGGTTGTTCTAGACACATCCCAAAAAAACTCAATAAAATAAAATATAGTAAAAATGATTCATAGAGATTTTTCTGTATGACTAAAAAAATCCAGCAATCATTAAAAGAATATAACAAAACTTGGCACAAATAACTTAAAAATTGTACAATGTTCAATAACAATTATCAACGATGCAAATACAACAGCAAATTTTGGTCATTAATCAGGAGAAAATGAACTGATGGATATATATCAGAAATAAAGATGATCCGATAGAATAGGATCATTAAAACATATTATAAGTCTTACAGATACTCAAATTTATAAAATCAGATGAAGATAGGTTGAAGAAATTAAAAAAACTCAAAAGGAACTTCTAGAAAGAAAAAGCAGAATTTCAAAAATGAAAATTACCTTGGATTTCATTAGAAGCATATTACACAGCAGAAGAAAAGACCAGTGAACTTGACAGCTTGGCAATAGTGAAGAGCAATGAAGACAGTGAAGAGCAGCCTCTGTACTATTCAGTTTTGCAAACTGAAGCACAGTGTGAAAAAAATTCAACAGAAAACAACAGTCTTCATTGAGTTTCAGGATATGTTATGTGGTCTAACACACATGTGTGCTGGGATTTAGCTCAGGTGGCAGAGTGCTGCTCTGCAGTCCCTGAGGTCCCAGGTTCAATTCCCAGCACCACAAAGATGGAAAAAGGATGTGGCAATCCCATCCCAAGGCAATCCTGAAACGGTCACCTATTGAAAACCCTGTGAGGGTTGCTATGAGTCAGACATGACTCCTCGGCATCTAACAACAACACACATGTAATTGGAATTCCAATAAACAAGATTAGAGGAGAAAATATTTAAAGCTCATTCTTCTAATTTTGCAAATTTGTTTTAAAACTAACATATTCAGAAACTAAGTATTTAAGAAAACAAATGAAGGCAAATAAACAAAATTTTTGAGAATCAGTAAAAGGATTCTTTTTTAATTTTTATTATTACTATTTTTTTTTTGAAGTACTGGGAGTTGAACCCAGGGCCTCGTGCTGACATGCTTTGCAAGTACTGGACCACTGAGCTGCACCCTCAGCCCATTTTTTTCTTTTTTAACTTTTTGAGTTAGGGTCTTGCTAAATTCCACAGACTACCTCTGGTCTCGAACTGGTGATCCTCCTGCCTCCGCCTTCCGAGCTGCTAGGACTACAGGTATGTACCACTGCACTCGGCTTAGTAAATAAAAATCTTAAATGAAGTAAAAGGAGACATTTTTATATATAGTAAGAAAGATAAAAGTGGCAGAAAATTATTATAAATCATAAGTACCATAAGACAACTAAATTGCATTTTCAAAGTGATGGAAAAAGCTCAAACTAGCTGTTAACCATAAATTCAATACCCAGTAAAAATGTTTTTAAAAAACGAAAGTAAAATAAAATTTTTCCTGGCCAACAAAAACAGAGGGACAGTTTTAGCAAAGAATAAAGAGCACCAAAGTAGAGAAACTGTGAGTTTTAGTTTTGCTTTAGTATCTTTAAAAAGTGATTGTAACATTTAGATATATACGGAAGGAGCTTTATCTTAATGACAAGTAAAAAGCTGAACAAACCAAAGAATCAACAATTCTTCTTAGATCCATAAGAAAGTGAGGTTATTGCTCCCAAATTGGAGAAGTGGGCCGATATTGAGAACCACAGCAAAATGAGCAAAATCCTCTGCACATACCACAAGACGTATTGTCTACCCCCTGTTGTTCTTGTTAGGTGCTGTCGAGTCCAACTCATAGCAATCCTGTGTACAACAGAAGGAAACACTCCCTGACACTGTGCCATGCCTAGCACTATGTCAGAGCCTGTACTATTCATAAGGTTTTCAATAGATGATTGTTTTGGGATTGCTTTGAGAGTGGGCTGCCAGGTCCTCCTCCCATTTTTTGCAGTGCTGGGTATCGAACCCAGGGCCTCAGAGAGTGTAGAGCAGTACTTTACCAACTGCACCAGACCCCAGCCCCTATCCCACCCCTGGGCTCAGTTCTCTCACCAAGAGCTCACTGCAGGTATCAATGGTTGGGCAGGAAAGCCTAAACTGTAAGTGATGAGTTGCTGGGGTTAGATGTGGACAAGTCTGAGGGTTAGAACCTCCAGGAAGACCCAATCACAGATAGGCAACCATGCTCTTGTGAGTTTTACAGCCAGCAGTTTCACCAGGCTGTGACAGTGAAGAGCAGAGAAAAATCCCCTTGTGCTTCCAGTAGGTGAAGGAGGAAAGGAACTCTTTGGAAATTCAACAGGAAGTCCCTCAGGAGAAACTATTTGACCAGAGCCTAATCTGCTGGGATTTTACTAGAGTCTAACTGCCCTGGACAGCCCACGATAGCTGCTCTGTCACACCAGGGTAGGAAGCAGGAAGAACTGAGAAGCACTGATGGTGGTCACTGACCAGGGACCTGGGCTCCACTTTGAAGGGAACCCTGGGACCCGGGCCCCTTCCTGTCTGTCTTCGTTTCCTGGCTACCGTCCAATGACCAGTTTAACTCCTCCATAGACAGGTGGTACAAAACTACCACAGGCCCCGAGAAACAGCATCCAGTGGCCACCATAAATTTCTGAACCATGAACTGAAATAAACTTTTCCTCCTTTGAAGCTGATTATCTCATGTGCTCTGTCACCATGACAGAAGCTGGTTAAAACACACCCTTTCCTTGTTTTTCTTTTGCAAGGCAAATTTGAGGATTATTCCTTTATTATGTATTATTGCTCAGAATACTTATAAAGTGACTCCTACCTACAAAGTGGAGGGAGCTAAAAAGATGGATTACTCTTTGAAATGATATGGCCAAATCATCATAACTCAGAGTTAATTTTCCACTTTATAACTCAGATAAATAAACTCTGAATTTGATTTTACAAGATGGATAACTAGGAATAAATTACAGGTACATATATATAGCAAAAATCAAGCAGAAACACACAATCTTTAAGTTTGCTCAGAAAAAGATAACATTTTGCTTATTTTTTCCTTCTATTTTTGGTTAAATTTATAATAAAAGAAATCCCATGCTACAAATGGAAAAATACTTTAATCATTTTTTAGCTTTGTAATTTTCTACATAAGTGGGTAAAATATCTCACTGTTTCATTTTTTCAACCCACAGAGACACACACACATACTGTATTTTTCACCAAAGTAGAGAAAGAAGTAATGAGAATTCTTAGCCCAACAAGTCAACAAACAATCAATAAGAGGACTCACAGAGGGTTATGAAAAATAGACCAAGCTAAGACATGAGCAAAAGCTTTACTTCCCTTCTCATAACTCAAAGAGAAATCATAAGAACAATGATCTTTTCAATTTCTGAAAACGTGCACATTCTACTGCCTCCAAACTTTTATGAAAAGCAAACAGAAAACACCAAAACTAATTGAAAACTTCAAAGTAGACATAAGCACCTCAAAATTAATGCAGAAAAACCTAAATATATGAAAGAAGTTGAATTTGATAACTATATTCACATAATGAATCAGAATTATTTTCTTCTCCTGTATGGTTTTCTTCCTGAGAGGAATAAGCAACATAAGGAATTTGTTGTTAGATGCCTTGAAGTCCAGTCCAGTCCTACTTATAGCGATCCTACAGCAGATCGAAACACACAATTTTATTCATGTTCAAGCCCATTGTTGCAGACACTGTATCAATTCATCTGGTGGAGGGCTTTCCTTTTTTTCATTGGCCTGTCACTCTCCCAGACATAATGTCTTTCTCCAGGCATTGATCTCTCCTGACTACATGTTCGAAATATATTAAGATGCAGTCTGGCCATTCTTGCTACCAAGGAGCACTCTGGTTGCACTTATTCTTTTTTTTTTTTTTTTTTGGTGGTACTCGGGGTTGAACCCAAGACCTCGCACCTGCATGCTCTGCAAGTGCTGGACCACTGAGCTGCTCCCCCAGCCCATTTTTTAACTTTTTTGGGACAGGGTCTTGCTAAATTACACAGACTGCCTCTGGTCTCGACTTGTGATCCTCCAGCCTTCGCCTCCCGAGCCGCTGGGATTACAGGCGTGCACCACCACGCCCGGCTCTGGTTGTACTTCTAGGACAGATCTGTTGGTTCTTTTGGCAGTCCATGGTATATTCAATAGACGTCTCCAGCACCATAATTCAAAAGCATCAATTCTTTTCCTTTCTCCCTTGTTCAATGTCCAGCTTTCACAACCATATGATGCAACTGAAAATATCATGGTATGAGTCAGATGAACCATTGTCTTCAATGTGACATCTTTACTTTTCAATACTTTAAAGAGATCTTTTGCCGTAGCTTTTCCTAGAGAAATGTGTTGTTTGATTTCTTGACTGCTGCTTCCATGGGTGTTGATTATAGAGTCAAGCAAAGCAAAATCTTGGACAACCTCAATCTTTTCTCCATGTATTATGAAGCTGCATACTGATCCAGCCTTAAGGATTTTTGTTTTGTTGATGTTTAGTCGCAACCCATATTGAAGGCTATGATCTTTGATCTTCATCAGTAAATGTTTTTAATCCTTCTCCCATCCAAGTACTAACCAGGCCCGAGTCTGCTTAGCTTCCGAGATCTGAAGGGATTGGATGTCACAGCGCTAAGGCTGCAGGCACTTGATATAAGGAATATGGACATAGAAATAAACATTTTCTTTTTTTTCCCCCTTTATTGGTAAGTGTTGGTGGAGTATAGAGTAATACAGCATTTGGTTTTTCCATTACACAACCATTACATTACTTTGGGTTACACATTTATCAACTTTTAGAAGTTTATGGAAACTTTGAAATAATATATAGTAAAACTCATATACATATATGGGCTATATTCCCTTATTTTTCCCATGTACTCACGAAGTTGCCTAATATACATTGAGGTTATCTTTTCCCCTTATTTTAGATGACAGCACCCTTTCACTCATTGGAATTAACAACAGTGGCATTAGAATTAATGACAATTAGGAGGAGAAAGGAAGAAAGGAAGACATCTTTCTTTACTCTTAAAAGCAACAGGAAGAAGATTGGCATCAGGGAGGATAAATTTGGACTTAACAAGCTGATGCTCACTGCTGTTATTACCTATGGTGTCTATTTTTAATCCTGTCTATTCTGTGATACTTAATGTTATAATTTCCTGCAGCCATATGACTGTGGTGTCAGATCCCATCAGATCTCGGAAGCTAAGCAGGGTTGGGTCTGGTTAGTACATGGGTGGGAGACCACCTGGGAACACCAGATGCTGTAGGCTTAGAAGAAGGAGCCAGCAAGGCACTCCCAGAGAACAATCAATCATTGAAAACCCTATGAATAGCAGAAAAGCATGAACAATAGGATTTCACATATTGTACATAGGGTCACTATGGGTCAATACTGATTTCATGACACCTAACAACAAACAGCAATGTTATAATGAACTATTGATTGTGTTTATGAATATTTACAAGGTGCTCATTTACTGCTTTCTAGATGGAAATGCTGTTTTGGGGTATTAAAGTGGCTGCCAGCTGAAAAT
This sequence comes from Pedetes capensis, assembly GCA_007922755.1. NCBI lineage: Eukaryota > Metazoa > Chordata > Mammalia > Rodentia > Pedetidae > Pedetes > Pedetes capensis. The sequence goes on along the minus strand of VMDO01012320.1, from coordinate 2,014 downwards.
ATCCATATCATTTCAATTTAGTAGAGATTCAGTTCTCCAAAAGTTTGTTGCAACTTACAAAATTATATTCTAGAGAAGAAAAAAAATGAAGTTATATTATGTATATAATTCCTTTCAAGTTTCCTTTACTTTTATACAAGGTGTGATCACAAATTAGGAGGAATGCTTACATTAAAAAAAAAATACCGTAAAAGTAACATTACCACTAATTCCTCTCAAAATCTTTCCCCTGGCTTTCATGTTTCTCAACACTTTCTGAAGTAGTTCTGGAAGTCCTCTTTGGTGACTGTCTTTAGTTTCATGCCCCATCATGGCAATGCTCTGTGGTTACACATGGGGGCTAGCAATTTCTGTCAAATAAAAGCATTATGGTGTGGCTTCATCTACCTTATTCATGGTATCATGGCACCGTTTGACTTCTGGTTCTTCCCCAAAGTCAAAATGACCATGAAGGTAAATATTTTGAATTGATTCAGGGCATTAAGGCAGCCACAATAGTGCAACTAAAGACATTTATGAAAGAGAACTTTCAGAAGTGCTTTAGAAAGTGAAAAGAATGGTGAGATACGTGTATTTAAGCCAGGGGGAGTATTTTGAGGGGTTTTAATGACAATGTGTCTATTACTATAATAATTATTTTAAATTTAAGCATTCATCATATTTTTTGATAACGCCTCTTATTATTACTAGAAACAACCTTATAATTTATGGTTGGCAACATCATTTTGGAAGGAAAATGACTTTATCACTAAAATTTATTAATTATATTTCATCCTAAAATAAATGACATGTCTTTCAAATAATATATCAAATTTCTAGGACCTCCTCAAAAAGATATACAACAAAAAAAAATGTCAATTTGTAGCTCAGAAGTTTCTTTGGCATACTTTTAGGTATACTTTTATTAACTCTTAGTAAGCAATTATTACTTAGGTAGACCTGTCAGTCACAATGTTTCTTGGTCAACATCAGATTGTGCAACATGAAATAATGTTAAGAATTATTTAAAATTTATCCATGTGGAAAAGTAATGTGATTAGCAATGATTTATCATCTGCTAGGTGCTCAGTCATTAAAAATATCATATTAATAATTGTATTTTTCCTCCCAAAATTCAGAATATATTATTATATTATTTTTACAGATGAAGGATATAGTATTGGAGAGATTAATAGATTTGGCCAAGATTACAAAAGTAGTAAGTGGTAAAAATAGGATTTGAACAATGGTTTAAGACTAATAAAACCTATTAATATTCTAGTCCATCGTATTTCCTTTTTTTCCTTAAAAATAGCAAATAAGAATTTTCAAATCTGGCAGCTTGAACTTGCCATTTCCATCAAGGACAAAGTTCTAGAATGTTTTTTGTTTCACTAACTTGTTATACTTAAAAAACTAGATTAATAGTTGAAGCCTGTGATCTAGACTCAGCTCATTAACTAACAGCTCTGTGGTAATGAATAGAAACCTCACCTGTGGCTTTTAGTTGCCTTGTCTTTATAAAGAAAACTTGCATTAAATCCTCCTGGAAATTTTCTGTTTCTGAGAGACTATAAATCATTTGAAAACTATACAAAAAATAGTGGCACTATCAAGAAAAGTTCATTTTTTCTAAGATAGATGCATTTTCTCTCATCATTTATAATAGGTAGGAGTCAACACTATGGATTATCATAAATTATTTTACATATGCAGCTCATTTAGGCATTTAAGTTCCTATATATTCACTTTTATAAATAATTCTACATTGCTTTTATAAATAACATAATAAGATTGCTCCCTTGTATATATGACTTGGTAAAATTACTTCCTTAGGTTACTAATATTCCTATAAGAAAAATTATTAAGGTAAAGGGAATATTCTTTTTTATCCAAAATGCCTATGAAATACAGTTTATCAGACTTATGACAACATTTAATATTATCTTTTTTAATTTTTCACAATTTTAGGTCAACAAGAATATGTAATATTTTTGAATAATGTATTTTGAATTTGATTTATAGTCTCTCAGAA
>VMDO01012319.1:0-62755 GCA_007922755.1 Pedetes capensis | reverse complement strand
TAGGAAGAATACAAACTGGTTGAAATGAGTGGACTCCTAACTCTGAATTGTATAGCAAGAACTTTCAAATGGGAGAGTGGCAAAAACAGAATAATAATGTAGTAGGGATTTGTTCATTGACAATATGTATGTCACTATAAATCAATTTTAAAAATCATTTAGAGTTAGGAAGAGTTAAACATGGATGTAAAAAATCAAAAGGTACAATTAAAAGCTGTTCAAGCCTAATACAGAGTTATTTATTTTTTTAGAATGAGCAGATTAGACTTTCAAAAGGTCAAAATGATAGCAAATTAGAGGGAAAAATATTAAAGGAAGAGAACATCAAGAAAACAGTCATCTGGAAGCTACTTTGAAAGAGAAAATAATATGAACAATATCTAGCTTCCATTTCGACATCTACCAGAAAGAGTAGAAGCTATGAATCATGGATAAGTACTGTTACTCACGTAAATATGCTAAGAAAACTCACACGAACAAGAGAGGTGGGGATGAGGAGTGTTAAATAAAATAGTCCATAGGACTTTCAGCTATTGAAAACCCTATGAAAAGCAGAGAAGCACTGACAATAGTGCCAGGCATGGCACTGTGTTGGCTTGCATTTCATCTGTTGTACATAGGGTCACTATGAGTCAGACCAACTTGATGGCACCTAACAACAACAACAACCGACAGATTTACGTGGAAAGAAGCTTTGGCAAAAGCAAATCCAAAACTGGATTCGTAATCATCAACTCTATCAAATTCAGAAAAAGGTGGCTTATGTCATTAACATAAAAAGATAGGCACAAGATTCACAAACAAAAATAATCACTACATATTTAGAACCAAATCACGTTGATATAAAGTTGTGATGGCTCCTACGCAATTGTGAAACATTTCCAAAGAAAATTTGAATCATAGAACCAACTGTATTTAGTATTACTAAATAAGAAAGACAAACAATGTTTATTTTTTCCATATAATAGCACATTGTAAATTTGGACACAGGCAAGTTCTTCCAGGACAGTTCTTGCACATCTGGTGACAAATTTTCATATAAAATAAAATGTTTATGAGCTCTTCTGCATAACTGTGAAATGTATAAGGCTTAACTAATTTATTTTTTAATCAGCAAAGGTGGGAAAGATATATATATATATATATATATATTTGTTGTTGTTGTTGTTAGGTGCTGTTGAGCCATGTCTGACTCATAGCAACCCTTATAGGGTTTTCAACGGCAGATTGTTTTGGGATTGCCTCAGGAGTGGATTGCCAAGTCCTTCTCCCATTTCTGGGTGCTGGGAATCGAACTCAGGACCTCAGAGACTGCAGAGCAGTGCTCTACCAACTGAGCTAAATCTCAGCCATATATATATATATATATATATATATATATATATATATATATACACATATTGGGAGAAGGACCTGGCAACCCCCTCCCAAAAATCAATCTGCCATTGAAAACCCTATGAACAGCAGAGAAGCACTGACAATACTGTTTCCCCTGTTGTACAGAGGGTCGCTATGAGTCAGATACCGACTCGATGGCACCTAACAACAACAACAATATATACATATATACATATATATATATATATATATATATATATATATATATATATATCTTTAGGCATTTTGAGACATATGATAATGAAAGAGAAAATGGAAAACAAAAATAAAATTTCCCATGAAATAGCAATATTGGCAAAATGCATACTTAATTTGGATTACATATGCCTGAGATTTTTTTCTTAAGTGGTTTGTGTTCCTAACAAGTCTATATGGCTGTGAAGACAGATTTTCGAAAGTAGAATGGGAAATCTAAGCAGCTGAATTCAGCTATTTCCCATGAGAAAAGAAACAGGATATATAGTACATTAAATTAACTACTGCATATAAAGAAGAACTGATGCACAAAAACGTAGATATCAAATGCTGCTACTTGACAAGGTCATAGAATAGATCAGTGCAGATAGGACTCCGCATAATTTCAGAGGGCACCATTTGAATAAGCTATGATATAAGTGTCAGCTTCTACTGATGTGTTGTGCAAAAAATTTACTAAGTGAAATTGTCTGAGGAGCTAAGTATCCCAGCCCTCTTTAATTAGGCACTACAAAATAGTACAGTACTTAGTTTTTATTTCAGAATTATGTAGGCCAAGCTAAACAGGCTGAATTCAAGATAGCTCAAGCCCAGTGTGTTGCCTGGCCATGGCAATAATTATTCTAGGGCCTTAGCTGAATTCAGAATGAAGACCACTCATATTTCCTCACTCCTTTGCCGACACCGTGTCATAGTCTCCTAACCTCAAACTTCTGATGTGGTTAATAAGATGACCTTTTCAACCATAACTGCTGTGACTACATCTGGTGTCTGGGGTAGAAACTCCATGGGAATTATCCCATGTCCACCTTTCCAAAACCAAACAGAAGCCAGTGTTGATTATTTTTCAGGTTTGATTTTTTAATTAGTATTTTATTTATACATGTTAGTGAGGTACAGAGTAATAAGTCAGTAGATACATCCATTGTGCAACTATTAAATCAATTTTGCTTATACTTCTATCTCCTTAAACATTTTATAGAACAGAATTAATGAAAAAAAGAGACAAAAGAAATTTAAATTAATATCTAATGACAGTTGTATGCAACCATGGATAATATCCTGATTATTCCTTTTTCTTCCCTTTTTCCTTTTTTCTTCCACTTTTCCCCTCCTTTTGCATTTTCATAGAGTTACCTCTGTATTTTGCATTTTCTCTCCTTCCTTACCCCTCTACATTTCCTCCTCCCCTCTCCTTCCCTCTTCTCTATCACCCACTCCCTCCCACTAATGCCTCCCCCTATCAAGCCCAGTTGTATTTTCCATTCTTAAATATGATTGTACATTGTTGATTTAGCAAAGTAGAAGGTGGATAAATACAATAGGTAAATACTGACTACACATTAACTAAAAATAATTGTGTAGGCTACACCTGTGCTGGGGTCTCCTGTTATTCCTATCTGTCCTGTACAATTTAGAGAAGATTGAACCATTCTCTCCTTGACATCTAGAACCACTTGGAATCTGGAAGTTTTGCTTTCTCTTCGTGTCCCACCTCTACTCAGAAGCAAAGAGCAAGTCCTCCTCATCCCCAACTTTGAAAAATAGCCTGGGAATTCATGGTCTTTATTTGTACAGGAGGATTGACAATGGAAACACTAAATCTCTTAGTGGAAAACCCACAATTACCTAACTTACAGGGATACATGCTTTAGCCCCATGGCCTCTCAAGATAATTTTAAGAACTGCATAATATAGAAGACAATTTAGAAAAGAGTGTAACATTAGTATATTGGGAAATATATCAGCCTTATTCATAGTCTCTCCATTCAGGCTTTTATTATTTTGATCACATTTGTTTTGCACATTTGTATTTCTGTGCTACTGAATGCATTATGGTAAATAATAATAACTTGAACAAACTCCAGGCCAGTTGGCCAAGTTATGGTCTATGAGGCTAAGAATCTATAAAGACTTAAAGGCATGCCTAGTGTTGTAGTGCTCAGCTGTAATCCTAGCACTGGGGATGCTGAGGCAGGAGGATCATGAGTTGGAGGCCACCTTATGCTACATAGCAAGACTCTGTCTCAAAAAAAACAGGGGAATAAAAGATCTAAAGATTTAAATTTCCAATTTGCCCACCATGAAGTTTAGGAAAATTATTATGCAAGCACAGTGACTAGAATACAGAAGAAAACTCAATTTTATCTTTAGGCACTGCCATCTGTACAACAAAAAATTATATATTTGTTTTCTATTCTCTTTTTCTTTCTCTCTTCTTTCTTTTTCTACCTCTCCCCTCCCTCCCCCCTCTCTCTTCTTCCTTCTTTCCTTCCTTCCTTCCTTCCTTCCTTCCTTCCTTCCTTCCTTCTTTTACTTCTTTTGTGGTACTTGGGGGTTGAACCCAGGGCCTCACACATATTTTATAATTGCTCTACCACTGGAATGCAACCAAGGCCATATTTTTATTTAATTTGAGACAGGGTCTTCTTGCTAAGTTACACAGGTTGTCTTTGGCCTCAAACTCATGATCCTTCTGCCTCAGCCTCCAAAGTCACTGGGATTACAGTCATGCACCATCATGCTTGGCTCATATATGTGTTTTCTGTACTCTAAACTATCTAGGAATAATTCACTCTGTCTCTGAAATGATGACTCTTGAAAATCCTGTTAACTGGATATATTAATTCCACCTTAATTCAAAATTGAGCATGGTACTTGACAGGGCTGGTATTTAGCTCAGTTGGTAGAGTGCTGCTCTGTGCTCCCTGAGGCCCTGGGATAGATCTCCAGCACCACAAAAATGGGAGAAGGACTTGGCAGCCCAATCCCAAAACAATCCCAAAACAATCTGCCACTGATAACTTTATGAAAAGCAGAGAAACACTGACATAGTGCTGGTCATGACACAGTATTGGGGAGTGTTTTTTTTTGTTATACATAGGGTGGCTATGAGTGGGACCCAACACCATGGCATGTAGCAAGAACAAGTATCTGTTTAGTGCATACATAGTACTTTAAAAATATGTCTATAAGTCTAGCTATATAATTGAAGTAGCATAATGTGAGATTTTGGGAAATTATTTTGAGTTCACTTCATGATGATAATTTGAAACATGATCTTCACGTAAGAATTGAAGAAATATTTTTTAAATTTAGTACTCATATTTCTAATATTCACTTCCACAGCCCACATTACTAGATGCTTAGGTGCCATTGGGTGAAGTTGATAGTCAGACACAGGCAAAGAGAAATAAAATCTACCTGTACTCTCAGTGTCTATTTTATGGCTCTCCCTGGTTGCAGTAGAAATTTTTTCCATAATTCTGTCTTAAAAATGATCACAATGAACTCCTTATCTTCTTTGTTTTTGTAGTATGCAAGGGGGAGTAAATAGGTAGAAATGCTGAATTAATGCTTGCAGAAAGTATAAATAAAGGAATGGGTGGATGGATGAATGAAATCTTAATGAGGCAAAACCAATAACAAAAGGAAAGATGCCTTCAACATTCAAGCAGCAAGAGGTTAAGAAACAAAATTCTTTAATATCTAACTTCACTATTCAATTCCTGCACACTACCAACCTATTTTCCATTATTTAAAATTACGATCTGACTTTATGACAAAATATGCTTCATCTTGCATCCTATGAAGAAACTTGGCCATGGAGTAATAAAAGTTTCTGAGTACATGGACTGAACTAGTAGCTCTTACAAAAAAAACATAGATGTTTTCCCCTACAGCAGTCATTAAAGATTTGGCAGGATTAATAAAGAAAAAAGAAAAGAGAAGAAAAAATGAGTTGAAGCTTCTACTTTTTTTCGTTGAATCCATATTTAATGTTACTGTAGGTGTCCTGAGAGCTCTGAAAGGCTGAGAAGTATTTAAAAAATAATACATGTAACCTTCAGAATAACCTTTCTCCAAGAGTCCTTTCTTCCACACAACAATATTACTAACTGTACAGCTAACATGAAATCAAAGATTGCAACGAGAAATACATCTGTTATTTCTATTACAGAAGAAATGTTTCATTTTCCTAGATTCAATCACAACATTTTAGGATCATATGGTATGTAAAAAGAAAGGATGGAAATTGGAATGTAACACAGAGATCAAACTGGGGTAGATTTTGCTGTAAATGCTCCCAGTGGTATATGCTGCATACTGAACCCTTAATGATATAAAGTTTCTGAATGATGACTTTTTTCTGTTAAATAACAAAAAATTCCTTATGAATGAATGAGATATATTAGTTGATATTATATGTAGAGTTAAAGCTTCTGAACTTATTAAGAGAAACCAAGGAAAAATCTGTAAAGAAAAAAATATATGAAATTGATACTTATGGGACTTCTTTTTTTTTAGTTAGTGTACAACTTAATTGATTTCATTATGACATTGCCATGCATACATATCAATGCACATCATTGTATATTACTCATGCTTACCTTCCACATTACTTTTTCATGCCCCCCAACTTTGATCCCCTTTCACCTCTCCAATAGTCCCCCTTCTGCTTGCATATCTAAGAGACTTTTGGTCTCATCTGACAAGTTAGGATGTCAGGTGTGCGATGATGTTGGGAAGGTCCGTGTGGCAGATCTCAGGTTATGTCAGAAGTCTACATCAGTCTTCCCTCTGTTTTCTTATTTCCTTAGCCACTCCGATGACTGTTCCAGATAAGTAACCTTTTCTTCCCGTCAAGGATACATCCTTCTAGAACTTAAGACGCCTCAAAGATACTCCATGTCCAATAAAAATGGGGAGAATATCACTTCTTCAACCTCATTAACTGTGTCAAAGTCCAAAGACTGCCCTGTTTATTGAAAAGAATTCCTCTATGTTCTGCTTTCACACACGTCTGTCAGTTTGTCATGCTGTGGGGGCTTCTGTGTTGCTGTGATACTGAAAGCTATACCACTGGAACTTCAGATAACAGCAGGGCCACCCATGGTGGAAATATTTCAATTGAACAGAGAAGCACTGTCAAATAGGGTAGGTAGTATTTGATTCAGTTTTACATAGGGCTGCTATGGGTAGTACTTGACGACAGCACCTAAAAACATGTTCTCATGAAACTTTGTCTTTTAGAGCTCAGTTAGAAGACCATGGTACCTCATTGGAGTTCTAGTCTCTGTGGCAAATACCATAAAGTACTGTGAATTATTTATTTTTTCTTTCATCCTATTCTTCTCCCCCCACATGATCTTTGGGCCATGACTGTGGGCCAAGGTCATCTTCTGTAGGTCATCACAGCATCATTCAATGAGGCAGAGAGTTATGCCATCTTTTCCAATGCCCATAATAAGGTTTATGTTTTACTTTGAAAATTTCACTGTTTTCTGACTCTCCTAGTGAACGTGATCTTGTCTACTTGACAGGAAACTAACATTTCAACTGGAAGCAATGAGTATATCAGGCATAGGATTTTATTATGATATATTTATTTCTTCACATTTTGTCTAAAAATATCATTTTGTTTGTGGTTTCCAACACAGCCACTCTGATGCAAACCTGTGTCAGGCAACCTCAGCAATAAAAACAACTATATTTGATTTCATTATGTGTTGAGTACTTATTTTTCATATATTTAGTAATTTTTTTCCTAATTTTATAACTTAACTATAGAAGTATTTATCAAGAAAAATCATTATTTGGAAATAAAGACTCATGTCAAATATGTTGAGTGTTTTCCACTACGGGGATGCATCATGTTGATGTACTAATGGGATGAAGTAGAAAGAAACCTGTCCTAAGGCATCCTGAGTCTCCTATGCAGTGTTCAGTTGTACATTCATTTTGTGACCATTTTTGTTCAATTGTTTTGAGTCAATTGCTTCATTTGTAACATGAAAGTGTTAATGGAGTATTATCTGACATGTACAATTATTGGAAATCCCAAAGGTTATCACAGGTTAAACACAAAGTGTTACACGAATCTGAGGTTTTGATTATTTCTCAGTTTCCTCAGTAATAAAAGAGAATTTAAGAGACCCGCATTGTGGAATATGGTTGGCCTACCTCTTGCACCCTCTGGGTCCCACATTATATTCAGCAAAGAATATTGAATACATAATTTCTAGAATTGGATAATCTGGTAAAATAATTGTCCTGTCACTCAAAACTATGTAATATTGGGCAATTTTCTTATTATATGTATGTTTCAGCTACTTTATGTTGTAAATGGGGTAATAACAGATTGTAGATCAAGGAGAAGCTTAAATGAGATAAAATACAGAAAGCGCTTAGAATAGTCTCTGGTGCACAGAAAGTGATTCATAAATGTTAGCTGTGAATACCAGGATAACATGTTATTGCTCTGTGGTCCTACCCCAAAATAAGAGTTTACTGTCTGAAATTGGACATCTGAGTGGTTTGGACCAGTCAAATCTCCATCTTTTCCTCTGTCTCTGTCTCATTTTCTTTGCAATACTGGGATTGAGCCCCAGGCCTTGTGCATACTAGGCAAGCGCTCCCATCAGTGAGTCATACCACCAGCCCCTTTTTATTTTTTATTTTTATTTTTTGAAACAGGATATCCCTTAGATGCACAGGCTGCCCCTAGCCTGAAATTGGCAATCCTCCTGCCTTAGCCTTCTGAATAGCTGGGATTACAAGCATGGCACATAGCATCCAGTGTTCTCTCAACTTTCTTTTGCATGTATACATGGATGAGTTCAAGAGCTTCAGCTGAGAAGAGGGAAAAAAGAGACACTGACAATTGGGAACTGACATATCAGTGGAGTTCTCATTGGAAGTTCAAAAAGTTCTGCTATTGAGGTCTTGGGTGCTTCTACCACAAGATCAAGATGGCTTAAAACTGTTTTGTTTTGTTTTGGCTTTCATGGTATTCTCTCAGTAAAATTCAAACAAATTTTCAGTCTTTGAGGTTATGTAAGCTAGTTCAGTAATGTTTCTCTTGTTTGGAACTAAAAAATCAATACAGATTTTTATGTGTTACTTAGCTGATTCAATAATTACTATGCATAGTTCAGGATACAAGATATAGGCAATAATTTTTTTCATGAGCTACTAGTTCAAATTGGAATAGATATTTCTGAAATTTCCAAAGTTAGAAGTATATTCTACTACACAAATTAATAAATATATGAAAATAATTGTATTTGCACAAATGTCAATGGAGAATTATAATGGCTAAAAATAAGAAATAAAAAACCAGATCATCATTGTTTTAATTTATTATGCAACTTAATTAAATCTAACAGCTAGCAATTATTTTTAAAGGAATCAAGTACCCAAATTGATTTATAACACTTTTAATGTTTGGATTTGGGATTATATTTTAACATGGAAATTTAGGTTCTTAATTTTTTTCTGAAATAAATAGGTATTCACATTTTATATCAAAATGAGAATTGTTGATTGAATATTTCTTTTTCATTAGTGCATAATTAAGTTTGTGTCATCATGATCATTGTAAATATATTTGATCTCTTAAGTATAAAATTTCTGTAACAACCATGAGATGAAAGATATTGTAATCTTCTTGATTTAAGTAGTATTAATTGATGTTTAAAATGTGCTATGAGATTGATTTTAAACTTGCTTGGTTCATCAAAGTAATTTTCTGCAGAGACTTCCATTTGTGTGAAACAGAATAATTTTGTCAACAAAGAAATAAGTCCTATGAGTTAAGAAGACAGTTATTTCTCAGTGGTTGGTGTGTAGTTATTCTATCTGCAAAATTCATTTGATCAAAACAAGGATTATGAGTGATTTCATCGGTGCCAATTCCAAACAGAAGTACCCTTGTAAATGTAAATACTTTTCATTCCAATCACATTCAGGAATGTTTTATAATAGCTCTATTACTTTATAGAAACACAGGCTGAAAGGAAGTTTTTCTCCATTCTTTCAGATGCATAGGGTTGACAAAAAAAATATTTTGAAAAAGTATAAAAAACAAAACAAAGAGAAAATATCAGAGAACTTTCCTACATGAAAACAAGGATGAGAGATACTGGTAGTCTTTGTCTCCCAAGGATGAGCTTGTTAAATAATTCAGCTATGTTTATAATTTGTTTACTATAATCGGGCACTGAGCTTGACACTGAGAAGTGGGGGGCAGGTGGTGGTAGATATACTTTCTTACTCCTTAGGTTTCTGCTAACAGAAATCTTTAGGCAGAAAATCTCATTATTGATATTGCTAAGAAGGCGCACTGAGAACATTAAGAATTGATACCTAACTTTCTACAAAAGAATAAAACTGAACAAATAAACCCAATTATTAAAACCTCAAAAATAGAAAATAAAAAATTTTAGTTTACCATCATCAAATATAGGACAATATTCTCCTGATATCCTGGTCACCTTAGGCAAGTTTTCTTTTGGCAAAAATACTATGATGATAATAATTAATAATAATTCCAAGTCACCACTAAAAATAACTTTCAGCCACTGTCCAGTAACTATTTCATTTAAGAACATTCATTTAATTAATATAGATTGGGTGACTATTGGATGCCAGGATCTGTCCTACTAATAAAAACTAGTAGGAAATCAGACAGAGTAAACCTCTGTCTTCATGGGGCAAATTTTCTAGGGCATTTAATGAGTTTATATAGCTTTTTTAAGATGAGAAAATAGAATTCACATGTTTCAACTATTATCACAAATGACTTAAATTTTTGGTTGGTTATTACCAATTTTAAATTGTTTATTTTCTACTCCAAATACTGAAAATGTACACAATTTATTACAGGAAACACTTCTCATAGATTAAAGTAGTGATTTCAATGACTTAAAATTAATTTTAGAACCAAATTTACACATATTTGCAGACATTTAAAGTTTAAGATGCAAAGAAATATTTCACTTGAAACACTTCTATAAATGTTGTTGTTGTGTTAGGTGCCAAGAGTGTGGAGCAGCACTCTTCCAACTGAGCTGAACCTCAGCCCTGTAGTTGTTGTTGTTGTTAGGTGCTGTCCAATTGGTATCTGACTCATTGTGACCCTCTGTACAACAGGGGAAACACTATTGTCAGTGCTTCTCTGCTGTTCATAGGGTTTTCAATGGCAGATTGATTTTTGGGAGGGGGTTGCCAGGTCCTTCTCCCAACCTTACAGCACCTGGTGTTCCCAGGCGGTCTTCCATCCAGGTACTAACCAGGCCCAACCCTGCTTAGCTTCCAAGATCTGACGGGATCGTATTCTACAGGGCCATGGGTGCAGGTCATAAATGTAGTTAGGAAAAAGTAAATATTCTGAAGCTTCACTTCTTTCTATCCTCTATAATTGTGTGCATAAGATTTATTCCTTGACAAAAACTATCCATTGAAAATAAGCAAAACCTTAAAAATTCTTTGCTTTCTGTGATGGTTAATCTTGGTTATCAACTTGACTGGGTTGAGAGATGCCTAAAAATTCTGTGTCTGTCTGTGAAGGTGTTTCTAGAGATGACGGGCATGTGAGTCAGCCAATTAAGGAGGAAAGATCCCTCTGAATGTGGGTCACACTATCTAAAAGGCCAGGGATCCTTTGAAGAAAAAGAAGGAGGAGGAGGAAGCTCACTGTGGAGCAAGCTTCATTCTTCTTGAATGAGTATTTTTTGTTCTGCTATCACCCACAGACATCAGACTCCAGACTTTGAACAGGATTTACACTAGTGACTCTCAGGAGCTTCTGAGACTTTGGCCTTAGACTGAACGTATATCATTGATCCCTCTTCTTCTGAGGCCTCCAGTTTCTTTGACTGAGCAGCTACTGGTTCCCTGGTTCTTCATCCTGCAGACAGCCATTTTGTGTGTGTGTGTGTGTGTGTGTGTGTGTGTGTGTGTGTGTATCTTCTAATTATCCTCAGTTTGTCAATTCCTTCCATCACAGTGGTAGTGTTTCTCCCTGGCTCTAATCCCCAGTAGAAGATGGAAGCCCTGTGTAGGTTCTTTGAACTCAAAGAAGAAGGGAGATTTGCTCAGTGATACTGGTGACAACATACAATGGGACTTTCCTGGGGAGACACAAAAGGAATGTCTATTCTCCCCAAATAGAGAGGGTGCAGACAGATTTAAAAAAGATTCCATCTAGTCCAGCTCAGTGAATTAATGTGTTTATTGGAGTTATTTATAGGACCATGGGTGACATTGGGAGAGATGCACCACTGAGAAGTCTCACAGTTAATTTTTTTAACCTCTTATATAACTTAGCATCACCTGTAGTTAAGCAAGAAGGAGTGGTGATAGGCATCTCAGGGGAGGATCTCATGAGGATTTTGTCACCCTGCCTGCTCCTTATAAGAGGGAATATTAACAGCCCCATTACTATTACTACAGGCCTAGCTATCTTCTGTGTAGGTATGTTGATTTCATTGCCATGACTGTGGGCCAAGGTCAGCTTCTATAGGTCATTGCTGCTGCTGTACTTCAAGAGGGTGTGGGTCATGTCAAGCTTAGAGGTATCGGTTAAACTATAGGGACACACACACACACACACACACACACACACACACGCACACAGGCAAATAAAACAAGATATAAAAACCTTTTACAACAGTACCCATGAATAAAGAAATCCCCAAGGAAACAATCTTAGATGAAAGAAGGGCTTTATGAACCAACTTTTAATCAGAAGTTCTCCACCTTATTTTTTAGTATCTCTTTCTGCAGGAATCCATTTGTAACAAATCTCTCTCCCCAAAGCTAAAGGAAGCAGAAACCCTATGTCTGAGACCTATGAGTGCTGTGGATCTCTGTGGGAGTTGTTGATGGGAATCTAGGCCATTTGCTTCACAGATTCCTCTTTCTGAAACTATTGAGAAAGATGCCAGATGTCTCAAAGTTACATGCCATTGCCCTAAATACCTTAACAGGTGAAGAGTACTGGGTCAGGAGGCTTTTAGCATTCCAGGAGTACTAGAAGCATCTCAGGTATGTCTACCATTACTGAGTATGGAAATCTCCCATTTGGAGTTGATAAAATATGTGTAGACATATTATGACACATGTTCATATTGGGAAGAAATTTCATAATTATAGCACAGTATTTCCTCTTGAAGATAAACTTAAAAATGATATGAGATCCAAAATTCAAACTCTACATTTCATTGTGCTGCATGTTCCCAGAACTCCTTGTATCCCAAAGCCAAATCATCTTTATATAAAATGGGTAAGAGTCAGTAAACCTCAGTCATTTAGGCCTTTTTTTCCTTCAGCTTAAAAAGTTTCACCATGAGGAACTGTGCAGGACCCACAGATTTCTTTAAATATACTATGTCCCTATAGTAACTGACTCAGAATCTGCCCAAAATATGGAACATTGAAAAATGGTTTGAGTTCCTTTCCTTGAAGTCTTATCCAACATGTTATTGAAAATAGTTGGAGAAGCCAGGTGTGGTGGCTCCTGTCTCTAATCCCAGCAATTTAGGAGGCAGAGCTAAAAGGACTGCAGTTTCAAGGCTAGAGGCAGCCTGCAAAACTTAGTGAGACGCTATCTCAAGATAAAAAATAAATAAATAAAAAATGGGCTGAGGGTACAGCCCAGTGGTAGAGTACTTGCAAAGTATGTGCAAGGTTCTGGGTTCAACCCCCAAGTACGGCCAAAAAGAAAAAAAGAAAAAAGAAAAGAAAAAAGAAAAAGAAAACAGTTGGAGATTAGGTGATTTTAGGAATTTTCACACTGTTTTGGGAGCTTGCAAACATGCTGTTGAAGAAGATTTTAGTTTTCTCATCATCACTGCTGCCAATAAGTTACATGAAGTTCAGATCCACCTTCCCCTGAGATGGTGTATTTTCTGTCTAAAGAGGGTAGAGTTGGAGTTTCCCTTGTGAGAGGGGATGCTGGCATGAAGAAAGGGAATAAAGAGGCCCTCTACAGCCATCTGCTTCCTAGCCTCCATTTAAGACATAAGTATCAATGTGAGCTTCCACTCAGACAAGGTGGCCAAGACTTGGTAGATAAGATCCACAACATGTAACATGATTGCTGGTAAATAATACCTTCTTACAAGTGTCCTGGTCATGGCCAGTGAGGCAGGTTAAAAGACAGAAAAAATAAGGAGACATGAGAAGCAAAAAGGAACCCTCACCTAGGAATCTGGTTCTTTCTGCTGGCTGAGAGTCAACAACTTTAACTCAAGGAATCTGCTTACCTTTCCCGCCAGCTGAAGGTCAACAACTTCAACACAACTGACAAGAGCAGTGAACATGCCCTACATGGAGACAATGCTCGTTCTCAAAAGAAATCTCAAAATTGTTAACAACAAATAGATTATGCTTGCTTAGGGCCTGAATATTTGTGACCTTTTAGTTTAACCTTACTAGCCCTTCTCTCCCATCTTTAACTTAAACAGTGCACGTCATAAAACTACCATCCAATATTGTTTAAAAAAGAAAATTCTTCAAGATAAGAAAAATAAGTAAACCAGCTCATATATTTTTTACTTAATTTTTCAACTTTACTTAATTTTAAACTTTGTATAATCTTTAAACATGGTTGTAAATTACATACTTGGAGCAATGTAACTACAATAGCCACAAATACACACACACACACACACACACACACACACACACACACACACACATCAATTGCTAAGACACTCAAATGTGATACTTAATACTTACTCTTGAGAGCCCAGTGTCCATTCTTGGGCGTGTACTGCTATCCTCTTGTTAAGCATCTCTTCTGCTCTAAAAGCCTGTAGTTACCCTAAAGTGTGTACTATATCTTATCTCTCCATTATAAGCTCATTGAATTTGCTCCACTCTGACTCATTCTTAGACTCTTTTCTGCCATATAGCCAGGGACAGGCTCAACCTAAGTAGAGGTCCCTGGGAAGAAGAACTCCTCAGGGTGCAGATAGCAGGTCTGGGCTGTGTCTTCCACCGCTGCTGATATTCTAGAAGTTATTTTGGGGTCTGATTTTCAATTATTTTATTAAGGAGAACAAGGATTCAAAGAGTCACTCTGCTGCTCTATAAAACTGGAATGAAATCTTCCATATGGGATACATAGATAAGTTTTTGTCTTATATCAGAATGGCTACTGCAAATCTGATAAAGTACGGTTTGACTGATGTAGAGAATTCTAGAATCATTATCAATATAGGGGTGAAGGCAGCCAAAGTTTTAGATGAGAAAGGAATTTCCACAATATGGCAATTTTTGCCCACTATTGTGGTGTCTCTCCATGTGTCTGTCACCTTGTCCTGTTGTGGGAGGTTGTGTGTTGTTGTGATGCTGAAAGCTGTGGCATCAGAATTTCAGATACCTGTAGGGCCACCCATGGTGGACATGTTTCAGCTGAGTTTCCAAACTAAGACAGACTAGGGAGAAGGACCTGGCAACCCACTCCTGAAACAATTAGCTATTGAAAACCCTAAGTACAGCAGAGAAGCACTGTCAGATACAGTGCCATAAAATGATCCCCCCAGACTGGAAGGCATTCAAGAAACAACTAGGGAAGAGTTGTCTCCTCAAAATAGTGTTGATATTAATAACAAGAATGGAGGAAAGCCCCTTGCACCTCCATTTGCTGATGTGGCATGGCTCAAAATGAAAAGAAACACAGTGCCTGCAACAATGGGCTCAAACATAAAAAAGATTCTGTGCATGACACAGTGTTAGCTAGTGTTTCATTCTATTGTACACAGGGTTGCTATGAGTTGGACCCAACAAGGTGGCACCTAACAACAAGAAGTCTTTAGAACTATGAGAAAAAACTGTTTTTAATAAGCTACTCAGTTTATATTTGTATATCAGCCTTAATGGACTAACACAGAAAATTGGCATTAAGGAATGGGAATGACTCTATGACAAATCCCTAAAATGTAGAAATGGATTGGGAGCGAGTAATGGATAGAGCCTAGAAGAGTTTTGACTGCCTGCTAGAAAAAGTCTGTACCGCTGTGAACAGATCACAAAGGGCAATTGTTCTGCTCAGAACAAGAGCTGCAGAGAAAATCCTAATTGTCTCAGATAATGTCTAAGTAACATGAACAGAATGTTAGTGGGAATATGAACAGTAAAGGACACTATGAGGCCTCAAATGGAAATGAGGAACATGTTGAAAATTAGAGAAAAATCTTTATGACAAGGAACTTGGCTGGGTTGTTGTTCATGTCTTCTACTTCTGCAGTAGGGAAGGATATGTACACAGAGATGCCAAGAGCGCAAAACGGACGGATGCACTCTCATGTGAAAGTATCACCCAGGGAAAAGAGAGCCCCTCCCCCATCCAGCAGGTTAGTTCTGTGCTGTGATGTATTCAGGAGTCAGGGTCATAATGCAGGGTTCTAGGACTGGTCTGCCTGCTTGCAAAGATGTAGGGATGAGCTATGCCTCTAAACCTATGCCTTCCATAACTTTCCTTGGAAAATGTTTTTCATCCCTTTTATTTGTTGAAATAGTGGCCTATTCTTTAATATTTCTGTCATATACAATCCATGAGACCCTATTTCCTTTCCCCTGCCCCAGGAATCTCTCAACAGGACAGAGCAAAAGAACAAGAGGTAAGTGAGATGACTTTGGAATAGGAAAACATGACTCCAATCCTGGCACTGCCACTCATTGGCTGTGCAAATGAGGACAACTGGATAAAATTGTCTATACCTTATTTTCCTCAGCTGTAAATATGGTTGAATTATTTTTCTAATCATGATATAACAAAACACCACAAACACAGGGACTTAACACAAATCTATTACCTTAACAGTTCTGGAGGGCAGAGGCTAAACTGGGTCTTACCTGCCACCAACATGTGATCAGAGCTGAGTCCCTTGTAGAGATGCAAAGGAACATTTTTTTCCCTTGCTTTTTCCATCTTTTAGAGGTCACCCACAGGCTTGGGTTTGCTCAGTTGGTAGAGTGCTGCTCTGTGTTCTCTGAGGCCCTGGGTTTAGCCCCCAGTATTGCAAATACAGGAGAAGGACCTGGCAGCCTACACCAGAAACAACCCTGAAACAATCTGCCATTGGAAACCCTGCAAGACTCGTTATAAGTGGGACCCAACTCATAGCACCTAACAACAACAGAGGCCACCTGTACTCCTTCACTCTTGGCCTTTTCCACCCTCAAAGGTTATTTTTCCAACCTCTGCCTCTATTGTCACATCTCCTGTTTGTAATTTTGACCTTCCCTTTTATGTGGACCTTCATGATTACTTTGGGCCTATCTGTATAATCAAAGAAAATCTCTTCTTTTTACAATCCTTAACTTAATCTCCTAACAGTGTTCCAGTGTGCCCTGTAAAGCAGCACAATGTAAGTGAGCATTGGAATTGAGAAACAATAACTTTCTTGTAGCTCTAGGTCCAAAGTGGCCTGGGTGCCATTGCCCTCAGGATGGAGACTTCTGGGACTTTCCATTATTGACATTTGAGCAGACTCTACTAATAGGAAGACCTAAAATTATCAGTAGGTTCAGAGGTTTTGATGGTTAGGAAGTAGACTTTGGGTTATAGCATTATTGTTTAGGCTTATTATAAACATGAACTGAGAATATGCACAAAAATCATTTATACCATAATAAATATTTAATACTACTATTTTAAAATTTATAATTGTAGTTGAGAAATTATACGCACCATGTATATCCTATTTTGAAATATGCATGTACTCATTATTCAATGAATATAAAGCAAATCAGCATATGCATTAAAGATTTACTTTTTTGTGATGAGAACACTTAAAATCTACCCTTTTAGCAATTTTGAATACAATATATTAATATTAATGATGGTTACTATGTTGTTAAATAAATGTATTAAACTTATTCTTCTTATCTAACTGAAACATAATATTCTTTGACTAATAGCTGCCCACCCTTTTTCCCCTCCAACCTCTAGGAACTGCCATTCTACCTTCTACTTCTTTGAGTCTCACTTTATTAGATTTCATATGTAAGTGAAATCATGGGGCATTTTTTGTTCTGTGTCTGGCTTCGTTATCTTGGCATAATGTCCTCCAAGCATACCCATGTTGCTGCAAATGACAGGATCTCCTTCTTTTTTTAAGGCAGTATTACTATTTTAAGTTACGTGTCTTGCTGCTGATTAAAACCACTAAGAACCTGGTGTACATTTTTAGACATACTCAGTCACCTTTGCTTCCCTTCCACAACTTTATCTCAGATGTGACCAATCTTTCCCACATATTTCTTGTCCTTTAGGGAAGCTTTATGTCCTGCTGGCTGGGTTTCTGCTTGCACTCATGTGTAATTTTAGTTCTTACCTGAGAGCACCAATTTGGGTCTGTAAAATCTGTTCAGTATTTCTGCTGTGGTTGAAGCCTATTGTTAAGCCATTCAGTGCTACAAAGCAAACCTTTTGGGGTTCTGCTGCTAACAGACATTACACACTGCATTCTTTTGTGTATGAAATGATTTGCTGCTCTTTTAAAGGAGTTTTCTAGTGGAAATAATTTTTTGAACTTGGAGAAAGGACATTTAAATTTCTTGCAGATTTCTCCTTATAAGAGTAGTAGTACCAACTTATCTTTGGACCAAAACTCTTACTTTGGGGATACCATTAAAATGCATCTTTTATTTATAAAATGTTAAAGAAATAACGTCTCATTGTTCTTAGAAAGAATTATACAGTCAAGGTTAATTTGAAAGCAGGTGGTTGAGACTGAGGATATTACCAAAGGGTTTGCTTTAGTTATTTAAACATGATGTATATTTAGCAGGGTGGTGTCCTAAAAGATTTTGATAATATTGTGTATATATTTCCCTAAATATGCACTTAGAAGTCTCTCTTTCCTTTCTCTCTCTCTCTCTCTCTCTCTCTCTCTCTCTCTCTCTCTCTCTCTCTCTCCCTTCTTCCCTTTGAATTTTATGATACATTTATTTTGTGATATGTCTGTAGCCTCAACCCAATTATTTTCTCACAGTAGTTTTGTGAACAGGATATTTCTGTGGAGGTGGGCGTGATGTGTTGAGCCTCTAATTGAGGGAATGGCTGGGAAAAGAAGCTGAACCAGAGTTCTGAGGTCTTATTCATGATGCCCTTTCTAAGTGAATTTCTCAGAATTGTTCCGTCATATCTTGATCTTCTTTTCTCACCCACTTTTTTGTTTGCAAGGGAGGAAAGATCGATTCCTACTGATCAATTTCTGTAGTAGGGGAATTTAAGTGAGCATTGGAATTAAGAAACAATAACTTTCTTGTAGCTCTAGGTCCAAAGTGGCCTGGGTGCCATTGCCCTCAGGATGGAGACTTCTGGGACTTTCCATTATTGACATCTGAGCAGACTCTACTAATAGGAAGACCTAAAATTATCCTTCTAGATGCATGTGCCTATGTTTCCTAGGATTCTACTCTCTTACCTTCAACTTTTGGAAAAATTCCATATTTAGAGAAGCCCATTTTCCCTATAAAGAAAATTGCATAGGCTTTCTTCTGTATGAACCATGCTACTAGCTTTCTCATTTAAAAATATTTACCTAGTTATAAGAAATTTGATTGCCTAGTTCTAGCAATAATTATAGTGTATGTGAGTACTGATGTACATACAAATGTACTGTTACAGATTGGATGTGGATTGTTCCCCAAAGTCTATGTGTTAGTGGACTGGTCACCATCCTACAGTGCTATTTTGAGATTGTGGAAACATTAGGAGCAAGGGGATAGAGGAAGGAAATTACATAATTGGAGGTGTGCTCTTGAAGTGTATTAGGATCCTGGTGCCACTGCCACTGCTCCTGCTTCTTTCCTCCCTTCCTCCTCCTCCTCGTCCTTCTTCTCCTCCTCTTCCTCCTCCTCCTTCTCCTCCTCCTCCTCCTCCTCTTCCCCTCTTCATTGCAGGAAATCAAACCCACAGCCTTGTACTTGCTAGGTAAGTATTCTACCACTGAGCAATACCCCAGCACTCTCCTCATCCCAGACGCCATGAGGTAGGCAGCTTTACTCCACCATGCACTCCCCACCAGTATGTTCTGCTTTACCACATGCACAATAGCAACAGGGTCAACCAACCATGGACTTAAATATCTGAAAACCATGAGCCAAAATAAGTTGTTCTTCCCTATATGTCAATTTTCTCAGATATTCTGTCACAGCAATGGAGAACTGACTAACACATACCTCCACCTTTTTACTACACAGAATTCACCTGTGTGTTGTTTCATTATATAAACTCTTCATCTTACCACCTTTTCTTCTTTATATCATATAACAACTGGAATAAATTAGAATATCAAATAAGGATTTTAGCTGACAGTATTACAAACACAAATAAGTACAATAGAACCTCTACCATAAAGCCAAAATCTAAATGGACATTCTAACATATACTTTCAGTACTGCGTC
Organism: Pedetes capensis; assembly: GCA_007922755.1. Taxonomy (NCBI): domain Eukaryota; kingdom Metazoa; phylum Chordata; class Mammalia; order Rodentia; family Pedetidae; genus Pedetes; species Pedetes capensis. The sequence goes on along the minus strand of VMDO01012319.1, from coordinate 42,955 downwards.
TGGCGTACCCATATTTACAGACATGGTGAATTCAATTAAGATAACCACACCAGGTTCAGAACTATGTACAAGTAGTGAAGTATGACAAGAGAAGTGTGTTGGGAAGATGGGTCTGCTAAACACTGGGGGACAGTTTTATCCTGATAACTCTAAATTGCAGTAAGTTTTCAACTAAGTTGAGTTTTTCTCCTCAGGGGACACTTGGAAATGCCTCGATATTATTAATTGTCACAACTGGTTAGGGAAAGTCTTGTGGCTGGCATCTAGTATACAGAGGTACAGGATGTTGCTAAATACCCTAAAATGCACAGGACTGGCCCATATGATCAGATATTAACCAGAAAAAGCATCAATAGTACTGTGGTTAAGAAACCTTGTTTTAGTGCAATATGACTTACTAGAATAGAGAAAACAACTATATCTGGAAGAAGGCCCAAAGTGTGCCTCAATACAAAGAAGGGTGGAGCTTGGGTGGTCAGAACATCCTGCCTTCCCTTCTTTTTTATGTTTTACCAAGCTGATTTTCAAACAGGTAGTGCTGATAGTTATAGCAGGGTAGAAACCTAAACTCTGAGGGATCAGATAATTACTCCTAAGATATATATTTCATTATATTTCTGTAATGATTTATCTGGTACCATTTGATTTACAATCTATTCCAAATAAAATATGTTTGAACTAAAATTTTGATATGAATTTAATGAATATTATTGCATGATTCCCAAGGAGGCTGAGGCCATCTTATAACTTTTGAAAGTAAAGAAACAAAAACTAATGTTCTAATGGAAAGAAATTCTTATTAATGAGAGAATGATGTCCTTAATTGGCATTGACAAATCACAGTAAGCTATTTTTAAATTTGTAATTAAAGATGTAACAGCACTCAAGTTCACTCTTTTTCTCTGAGGAGTGTGATTCTAAATTTTTCTGAGTCTACATAAAGAGATTGGTGATCAGGATAACGTATCAGAAAAAAATGTTAAGTTCAGTTAAAAGAAAGACCTGTCAATGAAAACCTCAGTCAATCTGGATATTTGTTAACAGGCTGAAATGATGTCCAGATTCCTGAAAATGTTACTGAGTTGCCTGATTTGTTTTGAAATTTTGATGACATGGTCAGTCAACATTTATAATATCTTCTGCCTCAGATCACCCCTTATAGTTGGTTTCTAAACTACTCCAGAATCAAAAAAAATAATTATGTCAGCAAACAAAGTACTGTTTTTACTTTTATTTATCTTTTCTTGATCAGGATGCACAATCCTTTTCAATGGCATAGATTCCATATAATCTTAATCTTAATGTCAGAGATAGATGCATTGACAGAATGAGTAAGCTTGCTTTGGGCCAAACCATTTAATAAATTTCACATAAATGTCTCTGTAAGTCTAATATGGCAGAAAAAGTTCAAGCCAACACAATTAAAAGGGAGATAATTTACTTAATTTTTATTGGTTTTAAAAATATTCAATTACCATGTAATCTTTGTACTTGGTTATATGATACAACTACTATTGTGGTAAAATTTACTTAGTGTTATGCTCTGTGTGACAGACATTGATCAAATGATTGTACATGTATGATGTCATTTATAACTTATAATGAGTAGCTTTCCATGATAATCACCATTTCATGTTTGTGAGGTCTAAGGCACAAATGTTTAAGAAGTATTTTCAATCTTATGATAAAAATAAACTATGAAGTTTGCTTCAAGAAGGAATGTATGAATGAGATAGTGCTACTACCTGTTAGAAACTTTCAGGATAACAAGAGTTGGAGATGTGTCATATAACAATGTCTTTCTTCACTATTCTTTGTAGCATCAGAATTTGGACTAATGAAATAGGATTTTTGTTCTCCCACTTACAGACTGTTCTGTGTTGATCAAGTCTATTAAATTTCCTAACCTTGTTTCCTAATCAGTGAAATTACCTATTTCACTGTCTTATTGTGAAGGAAAGATGAGATAATGGTTATAGAAATGCTTAGTAATCTAAAGACTGAAGTTGTTATTGCAGGCCTCAACCCGCATAATGATACTCTAGACTCTACATTAATTAGTGCAGGTCAAACTGATGAGATGATTAATTTAAATCTTACTTTACTACCAGTGTTTAACCACTAGGGAGTGGGAACATAAAACCCACTAATATGTATATATCAAGCACCTATGTGTCAAATTGAACAACATATCCCTCTCTCTTTCCCTTTCTTCCTATTCTGAATGTTCAGATCTCACGTATCATTCACTATGACTGGGGGACCAATAATTCCAATGGTTGTTGTTGTTTTTGTTAGGTGCCATTGAATTGGGGTCCGACTTATAGAGGCCCTATGTACAACAGACAAAACAGTACTGTCATATTTCTCTGCTATTCATAGGGCTTTCACTGGCTGATTGTTTTTTGGGAGTGGGTTGCTGAGTCCTCCCAAGCCTAAAGCACCTTGTGTTCCCAGGTGGTCTCTCATCCAAGTACTAACCAGGCCCAACCCAGCTTAGCTTCTGGGATGTGACTGGATTGGATGCTACAGTGGTACAGCTGCAGGCTCTCCAATGTTTAGTAACCTAAAATAAACCATGTATTATTTCTCATGAGTTATTGAAGTTCGTGAATGGCTCTGCTGATCTAGCTGATAGCTCATGTGTAGACTGGAGCTGGCAGGCCAGGATGGCTTTAGGAAGAATGCTAGGGCATGGACCTAGGTGTTTTTCGCATCTTCCAGCAGTTTAGCCTGATATGTCCATGGCAGGTATAGAAGTTCAAGAGAATTTGAAAGTAGGCAAGATCCACTGAGGTCTAGACTTGAAACTTGAACATTGTCATTTCTCTATACTCTGTTGACAAAGCAAGTCACACGAGTATCCTAGATTTGAGGGACACATGAGTAATAGCCTTTTCCATTTTGAAAGAGGGAGTTGCAAAATCTTATTCCAAAGGGTGGAAATATGGGGAAGGGCGAAGAGCTGGGACCATTTATTAAATGAATTTCTCAGGGTTCTTATAGTCAATGTCTCTAAATAGCTTGATTCTCTTTCATAGTGCTAAGCCCCTACCTACTTTAATAGCAAGTAAGTCCTTAGCCAAGGTATTATTCAGTTCCAAAGGAAGCTTCTCAATTTTCTCATGCCCTTATATGAGCGAATCAGTTTTTCATGATGTTTAATGGCCTGCAGGGAATGATATACATTGCCCTTGATCGTTGGGTATCTCCAAATCTAGTTTTAGTTGGTTTTAGTGCTGAGGCCTCCTGCATGTGGTGGATTTGAGTGGTCAGGATTCTCTGGAATCAACATTTGATCTGAAGAACTCATCCCTTCCCTCTACACATCAGGAATAAGTACATGGCCACTTGCTTATACTTTAAAGCTAGAATTTGTGGATTATGACTCATTGCAGTTCAGCACACTAGAGCAATATGGCCATTATCATACCATTGCTCTAGTGACCCCTAGTTTCTTTCTACTATACCTCTCCTATTAGGTCTCTAGAACTTTCTGCCACATAAAGGTTGTTCTTTTGAGTCAGAAGGATGTATTAGGATTTTCTTTTTCCATTGTGCTCAGTTGAGGCACATTGCAAACAAAACAGCCTGACACCAATTGTTACAAACTTAGAAAATGAACCTCTTTGGATTAATCACACTCAACCTTTTCTCACTTATGTGGGTCCACTGAAACAGGATAAACAAATTAGAAGTACTAGTATCTATGTTTGTACTTGGACCCAAAAGCCTAGGAACTAATTCTGAGGCAAGGACGTCCATTCCAAATCTTACCTTCCTCCATGGCGCCATTTAATATTCTTTAGTCAACTAGGCAGTTAATATGTATGGTTTGAAAAAATTGACCATGCCTGTCCCTTATCAAATGTGATATGTAACCATTGTTATCATTTTCCCCATAGCTCTCCAGAGTTTTTACATGAAACACTAAGAAGTTATAAATATATATTTTTATTTTACCCTTGTAAATGAAAGGTAACTTACTCATGTAAATGCAGATTGTTTTTTTTGTTGTTGTTGTTGTTGTTGCTGTTTGCTACATTCTTGAAGCCCCCATGTCTGTAAGTTTGCTGTATTTTGGGGGATTGTGGGTTGTTGTGATGCTGAAAGCTATGCCACTGCTATTACAGATACCATCAGTGTCACCCATGGTGGACAGGTTTCAAAAGAGCTTCCAAAATATGAAAGAATAGGGAGAAGGACATGGCTAATCTACTCCCAAAACAATTAGCCATTGAAAACCCCACAAATAGCAGAGAAATACTATGAGATATAGTACCAGAAGATGAGCCCCCCAGGTTGGAAGGGATTCAAGAGACTACTTGGAAAGTGTTGCTTCCTCAAAGTAGAGTCTACCTTAATGACAGAAATGGAGTAAAGCCCCAGGGACCTCTATTTTTTTATGTAAAACTCAAAATGAGAAGGAACATCTGTAAACATCTACTAATAACTGGAACTTTGAATGTATGTAATATGAATCTAGGAAAAGTAGAAATCATCAAAAGGGAAATGGAGTACATAAACATCACCATTCTAGGCATCAATGTGCTAAAACTGACTGGCATGAGCATTTGAATCACATAAAAATATGGTCTACTATGACTAGAATAATAGGTCGCAGAGAAATGAGGTTGCATTCATAATCAAAAAGATATCTCAAGATCTCTCCTGAAGTAAAATGCTATCAGTGATAGAATAATAACCATGGACTTAGAGAAAGCCCGGTTAATATGAATTATTCAAATTTACACACTCATCACTAAGGCTACAAATGAAGATAGGGAAGATTTTTATTAGCTTCTGCAATCTCAAATAGATTGAACATGCAATCAAGATGTACTAATAATTATTGGTGACTAGAAAGCAAAAGATAAAAACAAAGAAGAAGACTCAGAAATTGGAAAATATGGCCTTGGTGACAGAAATTATGCTAGAGATCTCATGATAGAATTTTGTCATACCAATGATCTTTTCATTTTTTCACCAGTGTAAATGAGGACTATACACATGGAATTCACCAGGTGGAACATACATGAATCAAGTTGACTACATTTATGGAAAAAGATGATGGAAAAGCTCAATATCAAAAGTCAGAACAAGACCAGCTACTGATTGTGTATCAGACTATCAACTGCTCATATGAAGTTTCAAACTGACATTGAAGAAAATTAGAACAGGTGTATGAGAGCCAAGGTATAACCTTGAGTATATCCTACCTGAGTTCAAAGATCATCTCAAGAACAAGTTTGATGCATTATACACTAATGATCAAAGATCAGATGAGTTGTGGCATGACATCAAAGACATCATTCATGAGGAAAACAAAAGGTTTTTTAAAAGAAAAATCCAAATGTCAAAAGAGGTTCTGAAACTTACCTTTAAATGTTGAGCCACGAAAGTATAAAGAGACATGAAGAAGTTAAGGAACTAAACATAAGATTTCAAAGGGCAGCTGGAGAAGACAGAATCAAATATTATAATGACATGTGCAAAGAGCTGGAGATAAAAAAGCCAAAAGGGAAGAACACACTGTTTCTTCAAGCTTAAGGAATTGATAAAAAATTCAAGCCTTGAATGGAAATAGTGAAGGATTCTACAGGGAAAATGTTAAACAACACAATAAACATCAAAAGAAGATGGAAAGAACCCACAGCATCATTATACCAAAAAGAATTGGTGGGTGAACAGCCATTTCAAAGGGTTGCGTATGATTGGGAATCAATGGTACTTAAATGGAAACTGCCTTGAAGGAAATGATGAAACACAAAGCTCCAGGAATTGATGGAATACCAATTGAGATGTTTCAAGAAATGGATACAGCACTGGAGATGCTCACTTCTTTATGCCAAGCAATGTGAAAAACAGCTACCTGGCTAACTAACTGGAAGAGATTCATATTTGTGCCTATTCCCAAGAAAAGAGATCCAACTGAATGTGGAAATTATCAAAGGATTTCATTAATATTGCATGCAAGTAAAATTTTGCTAAAGATCATTCAAAAGTGATTAAAGCACTATATAGATATGGAGCTGCTGAAAAATCAAGCTGAATTCAGAAGAGGGCATGGAACCAGGGACATCATAGCTGATATCAAATGGATATTAGGCAAAAGTAGAGAATACCAGAAAGATGTCAATGTTTTATCGATTATGCAAAGGTATTTGACAGTGTTGATCACACAGTCAATAAACAAATAATAAAATATGGATAACATTGCAAAGAATGGAAATACCAGAGTACTTAATTGTATTTATGAGAAATCTGTACATGGGCCAGGAGGTACTTGTTCAAACAGAACAAGGAAACACTGCCAGGTTTAAAGTCCAGAAAGTTGTGCATCAGGCCTGTATCCTTTCACCATATCTCTTCAGTCTCTATGCTGAGCAAATAATCTGAGAAGCTGAACTGTATGGAGAAGTATATGGCATCATGATTGGAGGAAGATTCATTAAGAGCTTGCATTAGGCAAATGACACAACTCTGCTTGCTGAAAGTGAAGAGGTTTTGAAACAAAGAACACTGCTTTCAATATGGATGGTGCTGCAACTGTACTTGGTGAAAGTGAAGACGATTTGAAACATTTACTCATCAGAACAAAGAACACAGCCTTCAGTGTGGATCGCATCTCAACATCAAGAAAACAAAATCCTTACAACTGGGTCAGTATGCAGCTTCATGATAAATGGAGAAAAGTTTGAGGTTGTCCAAGATATTGCTTTACTGGTTCTACAATCAATGCCCATGGAAGTAACAGTCAAGAAATCAAAAGGTGAATTGTACTTGGGAAAGCTATTGCAGACCTCTTGATAGTGCTGAAAAGTAAAGATGTCACATAGAAGACAATGACATGCCTGACTCATGCCATGGTATTTTCAGTCACATCTTGTTTGTGATAGCTGGATGTTGAATAAAGGAGATAGGGAAAAAATGATGCTTTTGAATTTTGGTGGTGGAGACTAATATTGAATATACCAGGTACTCCTAAAAGACCAAAATATCTGTTCTAGAAGACGTGCAACTAGAATGCTCCTTGGAAGCAAGGATGGTTAGACTACATCTGATATATTTTGGACCTGTTTTCAGGAGAGACAAATCCCTGCAGATGGACATCATGTTTAGGAGAGTGTTAGGTCAACAACAAAAAAAGGAAGACCCTCAACTACATGGATAGACACAGTGTCTACAACAATGGGCTTGAACGTACAAAGATTGTGTATCTGGCACAGAATTGAGTATTGTTTCATTCTCTTGTACACAGGGTTGTTGTGAGTCAGACCTGACTCCATGGCACCTTATAACAACATATTCTTGAAGATTTTTTTATACCAGTATAGAGATACTTGCTTTGCTTTTTCATGCAGTTGCCAAAAGCACTCCATTGTATGGATCTAATTTATTTAACTAATTGGCCTATTGATAGGCATTTTAGTTGTTTTAATCTATTGATTTAATAACCAATATTTCCATTCTACAAAAAGTTTGAAAATAAATCATTTAACATATGTGCAATTATGTTTGTAGGAAAATAAATCAGTGAACTGAGGTTGCTGGATTAAAGAGTATACATTGTACAAGTGTACATGGTAATTATCAAAGATTAAGACTCTCTGAATACTGTTTCACCAAATCTTATTAATGAGGTGCATTATTAAATATTTTATTTTTTCCCAATTTGGTACATAAAAACTGATATCCCCATGTCATAATTCTTTTCTTCTCTTTTCAGTCCTTGGGGGTTGAACCCAAGGCCTCTCACATACTAGGCAAGTGATATACTACTGAGCTTCCCCCTCATCCCCTCTTTCTATTTTTTATTTTTAGACAGGGTATTGCTAAGTTGCATGGTCTGCCTCTGACATCAAATTCACTATCCTTTGGTGTCAGTCTCTTAAATTACTGAAATTACAAACATGCACCACCATGCCTAGTTTGTATTTCTTCTCCTAGAAATAATATTGAGCACCACTGCAATGCTTATAAGTCATTTGTATTGTATTTCACTTTCTTGTTAATTGCCTATTTATATTCTTTGTTTTTTGTATTTTATGGATTTCTATGAATTTGTTATATATTAGCTTTTGTTTATAGGAGGAGTTTTAAATACTTTTCTCAATTTTTCTTTTTTTTAATATGAAAATAACTTTTAAAAAAATTTTAGTTTTCATAATGCAAAGTTAATCCCTAGGTTTTGAGTATTGGTTAGAATTGCCTACCCTAATTTAAGGTTTTAAAATATTTTCCAATACTGCATCATTTATTCTGACAATTCAAATATCTGAGCCATTGGGGTATATCCTGGTACACTGTGTGAGACATACTTCAGAATTATTTCAAGTTTTTTACTCTGCTATTCCAGCAGCATTTATTGCATTTTCATTTCTGAATTGAGAAAATTCCCCTCTGTTCCTGATTTGCTGAGATTTTTAAATCATAAATGGTTGCTGTGTTTTGTTAAATTATTTTTATGCATCACTTGATATTATTATGTGATTTCCTTTTTAGCTGTTAATGTGAGGATTACCTAGTTGATTTTCTAGTGTTGAGCTTGCCTAGCATCATTGGGTTAAATCCACTTGGTCATGACATATAGTTTTTCTAAGTTGTTAGATTTGATTTGCTCATATTTTGGTGATGATTTTTATCTATATTCATGAGACACATTGGTCTATAGCTTTCTTTTCATGTGACATTCATCTAGTTTTGATAGTAGGACAAACCTGGACTTATACAATATGTGAAGAAGTTCTCCTTCTGCTTTTATTTTCTGGATGAAATTGTAAGGAATTGATATCATTTACTTCTTAAATGCTTGGTAGAATTCACCAGTTAATCTATCTAGGCCTGCGCTTTCTTTTTTGAAGCTTATTAATTATTGATTCAACTGTTTTAGTATATACGAATTTATTCATGTCAACTATTTCTCCTTGTGTGGGTCTAAGTAGTTTTTCACTTCTAAAGCAATTGCTCAATTTTACCTATTTTCAAATTTTGGGTATAGATCTGCTCCTCATATTTTTTTAAGTTATTCTTTTAATATTTTTGGAGTCAGTAGAATCAGTTGTTGACGACCCCTCTTATAATTTTGATATTATTAATTTGTGTCTTTTTTTCTGGATTAATCTTGGTTAACCTGGCTAGAAGTTCATCAATTTTAATGATTTTTCAAGTAACCATTTGTTGGTTTGTTGACTTTCTCTACTCTATTACTCCTTTCAATTTCATTGAAATCTGTTCTGATTTTCTTATTTCTTATTTTCTTCTTTGATTTAGGCCTAAATTTCTCTTCTTTATTTTCCTAAGATAGAAGCTCATGCCATTAATTTAGATATTTCTTCTTTTCTGATACATGCATTGAATATTATGTTTCCCTCTAAGCACTTTGTTCACTGCATTGAAAAATAGTACTCTGTTAAATATATAATTCCAAGTATTTTTAAAGTTCTATCACTATTGTGTCATTTAGAAGTATGTTGTTAAACTTCAAATACTTGGGGATTTTTTCTGTTACTTATTTATAGTTCCACTATGATATAAGTACATACTTCACATGATTTGTATTCTTTTAAGTTTGTTCAGATGTTTTCATACTCCAGGATGTGATCTATCTTGGTGAATGCTTGATGTGAGTTTGATAAGAATATTTATTCTGCTGTTATTGAATGAACTGTTCTAAGAATGCCAATTAGATCAGGTTGATTGGTAATATTTATGTCAAGTAGTACTTCCTTATTGATTTTCTGCCTGCTTGATTTATCAATTACTGAAAGAGAAGTACCGAAATCTTTGCCTACAATAATGGTTTTGTCTATTTCTCTTTATAGTTCTATTAGTTTTTGCCTCATCTGTTTCAGTACTTGGTTGTTAACTACCTTAAAATTATTATGTCTTCTTGGAGAATTGATCATGTTATCATTATGTAATGTCCTTCTTTATCCCTGATAATGTCTTGTGTTCTGAAGTCTGCTTTGGGTTAAATTAATATAGTTATTTTAGTTGTATTTTAAATAGTATGGTATATCTTTTTCCATTTCTTTACTTTTAATCTATCTGAGTCTTTATATGTAAAGTGGGTTTTTGCAGAGAATATATAGTTGGGTCTGAAAATCTGCCTTTTCATTGACATATTTGGATCATTCATATATTTTTTTTCAGTGCTGGTTATCAAATTCAGGGCCCTCACAAATGCTAGGCAGGTATTGTACTACTGAGTCACATCTTGAATCCTCATTCAGTTTTTGTTGGTATATTTAAACTATTTAGATCTCCTTAATCTGTCACCTCTTGTTTCTTCCTCAAGGCTCTGAATTTGTACTTGGTGTCTTTCTTCTTAGAAGTGATTTTTTCATTATTTTTTTCAAGCTGCATAGTAAGGCAAAATATTATTTTTGTCCATTTTAAACCAGTTTTGGCTGTCCATACATTTAACTTCTTTTCTAAAGGTTTTTCTTCTTTCTTTCTATGGATGAATTTTTGTTGTTGTTTGTTTATTTTGGGCTACTCATCTTTGAATAAATTAGATTTCCACAGACCAGCTCATTATAGGACATTGCTATTCACATCAGTAAAGGCAACATACCCTGATTATGTTTTCATCCTACCTAAAACAGAGACTCCTGTGTTTGCTCTTGCCCCACAGGCAGAGTTTAGTTCACCTTTTCTATTATCTGATTCTCACCATATCCAGGATACTTTTTTCCACCAGCGCTGTCATCTCCAACAGCCATGGCAAAGAGATACAATCTGTAGCCCTTAAGATAAATCCTTGACTTTTGAGACATGTACATGTCCCTCATGTTTCTGGATGTGTGCCAGTATCTTTGCATACTCTGCCCCTCAACCTCTAATTCCTCCACACTCTGCTTTTACTCCTTCTTATCCTTGCTCACCTCAGCTCTTGCCATGGTTGTTATAGCTTCAGAAAACGCCTTTAGCTCTTTGGAGCACACCTTTCTGAACCAGAGAGTACATTCTGGGATCATTTTCTAAGATTGTATGCCTTTAAGAATGTTTGACTTTCCCCATTCCTCTTTGCCATATGGCTTGGCCATCCTCAGATGACTTTGACTCTTGAAAGTAAAGTTTGAAAAGTTTACTTTGTTTACTAAATTATTTTGTTTTTCTTATTGTTTTGGTAGATTCCCAGGAGAAGGAGGGACAGTTATGAAATATGCCACTAGCACTCATACTAGAAACTGCTGGAGAATTTCTCTTTGAAGCCACAATTGTCCTTTTTATTTTTTTTAACCACGTATTCACTAGTCATGCCGATTAATAAGGTATGATAGAATATTTTGAACTGAAATGGTCTGGGCTCAGAGTAGGGGAGGAATGCAGTTCTAATCCTATTTCAACTCCCATGGAAATTCAAGGTCTATACATTATACATATAAAGGAACAGCATTGCCAAACACTGATCCAAATGCAAATGCGTATGTTGATACTCAGTTTCCACCAAAGGTCAAGTCCTAATTACATTATTCAACATCAAAAAACTCTTGAGAATCATTATTAAGCATACTTTAATAATTCAAAATGAGGTAACAGATGAAGCTAGCATAATCACTTCACAGAGAAACTTAATATGATTTTTAAGCTGGGAACCATCATATTTATTATTTTGCTTGTCACTATCTAAAACTGTAAACCTTTAAATCTCCTCAAGTCTTAATTTAATGTCTATTTTATTAACATATTTACATATAAATTAGAGGAAAACATTTTTCATTACATTTCCTTTGTCACCTTCACCTATTTTCAAAATACCCACTTGTCTCGCTAGTTCTCCTTTGGCTTTTTAATAGAAATAGTCTCCAACAATCCCTAAAGCAGAATTAATTTAGATTTAACATAATAAATCCTGGGAAAAAACAATTTACTCTGGTCTTATTTTTCTAAACTTCTTTGAAAGCATACTGATCAGTAGGTGCACAGTGACACTAATTTTAGTTTAATAGCTGTCAAGTCCTCTTTGGAGAGAGGAAGAAGATTTATGCAAACATTGGTAGAAATAGCAATCATTTTATTGACTAAAGAAGTTTAAGTAAAAACTCCTGAATCAAATAGCTTAGTACAAGGTACACGAATTAACAATCTATCTGACAAAGTGAAGATTCTATTACTCTCTAAAAGAACAACATATGTAAAATTTTACTGGGCACTTAATTCAAACACACAGGCTGGGATCTAGCTCAGTTGATACAGCACTGATCTACAGTCTCTGAGGTCCCGGGTTCAATTCTCAGCACCACAAAAATGGGAGAGGGAAATGGCAATCCTCTCCTGAGACAATCCTGAAATAATCAGCCATTGAAAACCCTATGAGGGTCACTATGAGTTGGACACAACTCAACAGTACCCAACAACAACAACAATTCAAACACTGAGTAGAATTATAGAAAAATAATCTACTATGATGAAAATGATCTAAGGTTTAGCTCATCTGGTGGATTGCTGCTCTGCACTCCCTGAGGACCTGAGTTAGATCCATAGCACTGCAAAAATGGAAGAAGGATATGGCAATCCACTCCCGCAGCAATCCCGAAAATAATCAGCCACTGAAAATACCAGGAGGGTATTGTTCCCAACTCAATGGCACCTAACAACAACAGCATGATGAAAATAAAAATAAACGTACTTAGATATATAAATTAGATATATAATAGTTAGATAATTAGATAGGTAAATGGGTAAGCTTCCTATGCTTTCCTGAACCAAAAGGACCCAAAAGTATTTGAGTCTACCTTACAGATGGCAAAGTTACAGAATCAAAGGGTTAGAAGGCACGGTAAATGTCACTTGTTCTAACACCTTACCAAAGTTCAGTGCCACCAAATGTTTTCCTAAATTATATTTCAGGATATTGCTAATTATCCTTTATAATAAACTGAATTCTATTTCTTAGAATCTTCTATCCTCTAACCTTAATCATTCTCTCTGGAGCCATACATACTTGGCACAAATTCTGTTTCTAGTTACAGTGCATAGGGTAATTGAAAGTAGTTTTGTTTTTGACTTAATCTTCTCTTTAGTGTAACATCTCTACTTCATTAGTGATGTCCAAATGACATGAGGTGATTCAATTCCCATCCTGATCATTCTCCTTTCAGTATCTTCTTGTTGCTGTTGTTGTTGTTATTGTTGTGTTAGGTGCCATTGAGTGGGGTCTGAGGAATAGTGACCTTCATAGGGTTTTCATTGGTGATTGTTTGGGGGTTATTTCAGAAGTGGATTGCCATGTCCTTCTCCCATTTACTGTAGTACTGCAGATTGAACTCAGATCCTCAGAGAGTGTAGAGCAGCACTCTACCAACTGAGCTAAACCCAAGCCCTCAGTGTCTTCTAGATTGCTAGATTTCTAGATTTTTATATTTTGGTCCATAGTGCTAAAAGGAAGTATTTGGTTGATTAGAGTAAGCATATTGCATATGGATTCACTACAAATGTTTATAAAATTAGAATTTCTTTTTTACTCTTTATTGGTAAATGTTGATGGGGTACAGAGTAACACAGCATTTGCCTTTGCCATTAGGCAACTATTACTTCACTTTTGGTTACACTTTCATCAACTTATGACAAGTATGTATGCAAATTTGGGTTATATTCCTCTATTTTCCCATGTACTCATGAGTTGCATTGTTTACATTGACATTATCCTCTCCCATTTTACCCCTTTACATTGTTTCTCCTCCCTATAAAATAGGAATATTTCTAAAGATACTAATACTTAAACTCGACCACTCTGTCACTTAAAGTAATTATAGAGCATAGAATACTGGGATCTTATTATTCCTTTGACTAACATACTGACAAAATCTAAAAGCTATATTCTAATCAACAGAGATGATTCAAATAAATATATTCAGTCCCTTGCATAAGTCCTCCTGACTCTTACTATTTTTATCTCACCCTAATATGAAGATAAATAAAGAATAAAATTATCCTACAGAAAGTTCAGTAACAGGAGTTTGATTTTCTTTTTCAGTGATCCTAGTCGTGGAACACACTTCTGTTAAAAATTCATTCTAGTTGGCCAAAAATTCTACCTACCAAATTCAATTTCATGCCTTTCATGATGTCAGTAATGTACCAAATGCTGAGTAGAGATAAAAATGAAGCATAAGATAAAATTCTTGTTGTCAACATTGCCATAGTTTGGGAGGAAGACAAGGATACAAAGGGTAAGAAATAGTATGGAAGGTAGCCCTAATTGGGAACAAAATATTAGTAAATGAAAGCAACTGATGAATTTCATTTAAGTGCATTAATTTAATTGCATTGCTTTTCAACTTGATTATTAAATTTCTATTTAATTGAGTTTCTTCATTTCCCTGTTGTCTTTTATAATTAATTAAGGAAAAATTTAAAATGTTCCTAACATCCTTTACTTCTAAATAATTAATAACTAGATAAATCATTTAATTTGCTGTTCATAAACATATCTTTTTTAAATTATACTTAGATATCTATGACTACTTTGGTATATACTTTGGTATATTTGTTCATTCAGATGCATGTGAGCTACTCATTTCTACAAGCTGACATATTTTTTGCATCATGGTAAAAGTTCCCTAATGTTATTTTCTTCTCAGTGGCTTTTATGTAGAGAAAGCACTTAAGTGTGATTAAAATTATATTCTATTGGTTCTTCATGCAGACCTGTACCAAGTCACACGTGAAAAAAATTTATATTTAAATATCATATTTTCAATATTACATTCAGGTTTCTTTAATAATTATCAAACATTTAACAAATATATAATTTGAATGAAATACAATAAAATGTGGAATTATATCTAACATTTTTGAGTTTAGTTAACTTGGAGGGTACTGCCCATAATTCAGGAGCAACCACTGAATGTCAGTGATAATTTTCTACCAAAGTTAATAAGGAAAAAGGCATTTTCATTCATTACAAAGTAAATTCTGACTATCAAGTAAATATCAGTTCAAAGTTATTTTTTAAACTATGATTCAGTAAAATAGAATAAAATAGGAAATATTATTTATTATTAATATTATTATATGTATATTTTACATTATTATTAATATAATGTACTGTATTATTAATATATGGCTATTACTTGAGCACCACACTTTTTAAAAATCTATAAGTATCTCACAAAATGTTGTCTCCCTTAGGGTTTTAAATTGTTCAATGCATTCATTAACTATTATTGAGCAGTAACTAATAGCAAACTTAAGGTAGTGAACACTTGTCTCACAGTTTCTGCAGATCAGAAATCCAGGATTCTGGCTCAGAGTCTCACCTGAGGTTGAAGTCAATTTCTTAGCCAGCTGTGATCATGTCATGGTTTGACCAAAGGACTTACCTCCAAACTATCTCACATAAGCATTGGCAAGCCTCAAAAAATGTGCTTCCAAGCTCATTCATTTGATGAAGTCCGGCCTCAATTCTTCATCACATGGGTTTCGCTGCATGCCGCTGAGTATCCTCACAACATGGCTGACAACTTCTATCTCTCTTTGAACTATCTCAGAATGTGTTGGCTGGCTACACCTAAAGCACATGATTTGAGACAGAGAGGATGAGACAGGAGAGTTAAAATGAGACTGCAGTCTTTTTAAAAGTTAATATTACAAGTGACATCCTACAAAGTCTACTATACTTTTTTCCCTAAAAGCAAATAACTAAGTCCAGTCCCCATTTAGACAGGAATTCAGCTTCATCTTCTGAGGAAAGGTGGATCAAAGAATCTGTCATAATGTTTTAAAACAGCTACATTAAATTACTAATTATAACCTAAAAATCTTTGCTGAATTCTTAGAAGGGAAACCACAATAAGGTCTTTTCACATTTTACAGATATGAAAAATAATAAAAGGAAATATTTTGGATATACATTACTCAAAAGTGTTTCCAAAATCTATAATCTCCTCAAAAGTATTGTTAGAGGAATCTACTTCAGAGTGTGAGTAGAAAGTCATGAAAAAGTGACATTATATAGAAAACATGTAATTATTTAATGACCTATTTTATGTCACATAATTATCAATGAAATGCATTAAGCCCATAAAGAATCCTTACTTTAATATCAGGTAAAATGAAAGGACAGATGTTATAATTAATCCAACTAAAAGCTGCTGATGCTATATTGAAAGGAATTGCTTAATTAGGAAATGAACATTATGCATATTTTCCCCTTAATTTGAATGGATCTAGAGAAAACTCTTCTATAAAAGTTTAAGTGTAAAATATAAAGTGCTGGGCTTGTTTTTCTACAGTTTTTATGCCAGTACATTTATCAGTTTACATTAGAAAAGAAGTTTTCTAGTGCTTTGGTACATTCTTGCATCCAGAACACCTGCTCTGGGATAATTGTACTTTTTAAAAAGTATGTCCTTTAGAAGCTAGTTTAGTGACAGCCACTAGTTTAGTGGTAGAAAGAACAACTTCTGCTTATCAGAACATATCTCTCTTTTCACTTTCATTCTTAAAAGGATATTGTTAAGGTCAAACAATTCTGCATTGATAATTTTCTGCCCAACTGCCATAGCTCTTTGACAATACAATCTTTGCCTTCTTTTTCCTTTGTTTCTACTGAGAAGTCTGTTTTTAGACTAATTATAATTTATTTCTTATTGCCATGCACCTCATTACTGGTCAGGTTTCTTCTGACTGGTTATGATTTCCTTAATTCCTAAGAGGCCAGAATTATATTAAATATGATTTCTTCTATTATCTAGATGCATCTATTGTCAATGGAAGCTAAGCAGGGTCAGCACTGGTTAGTACTGGGATGGGAGACCACTTAGGAACACCAGGTGCTGGAGGCTTGGGAGAAGGACCTGGCAACCCACTTCCAAAAAACAATCAGCCATTGAAAATCCTATGAACAGCAGAGAAGCACTGACAATAGTGTTTTATCTGCTGTACCTAGGGTCACTATGAGTCAGATACCAACTCAAGGGCACCTAACAACAACAAGAAGTTGAAATTATAAGACACACTCTTTTCTCATTTAATTTTCAAAGCACTTTGCTCGCAATTATTATATTTACTTTTAAGATATTCCAGAGTCTACCCTGCTCAATTTTTATTTTATTGAAATTCTTTCCTAAGCCTTTAAAGATTACAGAAAATGATGATATTGCTACAGAGTAAAAATTATAGGTATTAATGGTGAAGTGTTCATTTTAGTTTCTTCCTTGACTAATTATAGGTTTGGAAATATAATGGAATATCATTATCTCTTCCTTATAAATGTGAATGACTTGAGCTGAATACCAAGAGTTTCCTAATAAAATGAGTCATCCTCTTCCACATCCCTATGCCTAGGTAGCTGGTACTTTCATTTTATGGATGAGTTTTCAGACTAATTAATATTTTGGTATCTTTTAAAAGAAGCCTTTGACATGTAATGACAAGGACAAATTTGCTTTTCACTGTACTTCACAGACACCAGGATATTGATGGCTGCATTAGCAAATGCAGCTTGGCAATGGAATATCTGGAATCAATCCTGGGAGTGATTCATCCTCTCTGAATCCTTTCCAAAGGCAGTACTTCTTGCAAGAAGCAGCAGCTCTGGCTTTCTTCTGAATGCTAATACTCATGGTCTGGATATTGGAGAGGAAGGTCTAGATGGAATAAAACAAAATACTAGCCTCTAATTATAATCCCCAAAGAGCAATTACATTATAAATTTCTCCTTTACTTTTAGAATCTTTTTTGCTTTTTGTGTGATCAAAATATTTATTTCATGTAAATCTTGAGATTCATGTGGCATTTTCATTTCATTTCCATGATTCACATTCTCAGAAGACAGATTCCTTTCGTATTTCCTAATCATAATAGGTAGGCTTGTCATACAGTGATTACTGTTAGTCGACTAAATTTTCTTTTCCTTTCAATCATACATAATAATAACAACATTCAAAACTAATGTTTAAAATGTTTATTAAGTAATAGAAATATTCATTTATAGGAACAACATCAATTATATCCCACACAAATCTCATTGAATTTGAATTTATTTCATATAAAATGCAGATCTGTCTTATGACCAAGGATAGAGACAGGTTCTTTCACATGCTTTATCTCATTTTGGTTTATTTTCCTTATAATGCAGAAGATAAATCTGAGACTTCTTTAGGTGAATGACACACATTTATATTGCTAGAAAATTATGGACCAAAAGTGAGAATCCTAAACCACAATTACATAGTCAATGCTATTTTTTATTATTCTACCAGTAAAGAACAAAATAATTGCCTTTATTAAGTACTTACCTTGAAGTTCTATATGTACACGGGTCTCTATAGATTTTATTTTATTTGATCCTCACAACAATGCTATAATGAAAATACTAGAATTGCTCTAACTCTACAGATGAAGTAATCAAAATTAAAGATAAATGAAAATTCAGTGACTCACTGAGATGTTGGGTTCCTGGGAGTGCATAGCTAATCATCATGGCACACCACCCTGAACATCTCATTTGAAATAGGAACCCTGACCCAGGTGTGTTGGCTCACACCTGTAATCCCAGCAACTCAGGAGATGGAGGCAGGAGGATTGAAGGATAGAGGCCAGAGGCAGTTTGTGTAACTTAGCAAGACCCTGTCTCAAGATAAAAAATAAAAACTGGGCTAATGGTACAGCCCAGTGGTAGAGCTCTTGCAAAGTATGCACAAGGCCCTGGGTTCAACTCCTATCTACTGACAAAACAAAACAAAACAATACAAAACCATAGGAATCCTGTAGGATCTGGTTATACCAATGGCATGTTACATTCATCAAAAAAGTCACAAAGCTACTCATAAAAGACATGTTTTGCCTTTCAGAAGCTCCATTCAAATCTCACTTCCATCTCCAAAAAATTTTTCTTTAAAAAATAGAAATGGTAGTTTTAATTCATTCATGCTACTAAAGCAAAATACTATAAACTGAATAGCTTAAAAATAACAGAATTTTATTTCTCCCAGTTCCAAAGATTGGGAAGTCCAAGATCTAGGTGCCAGTAGGCTCCAGTTCTAGTGAAGGCCCTCTCTCAGTTGGCAGAGCATGGATTTTCATTGTATTCTCAGATAGCCAAAAGAGGGCAGGAGATATCCTGAGGGGATCTTTTATAAGGGCATGAATCCCATTTATGAGGGCTCTTCCCTATGACCTAATCACCTCCCAAAGATCTCACCTAACTAATACCATTATGGTGGAGATTAGATTTTGACATAAGAATTTTGGGGGAATGCAAACAGAGCAGAACAGGCTGTAAATGCAAGGTGAAGTAGGTAGAATAGAGAGAGGGAGAAAATGCAGAGGTATCCCATCCTCTCTTTTTGTCTCTTTCATATTGGGCTGAGCAAAAGTGGTGATTAAGAAATACTGGTGGGAAGTCCCAACACACTTACAAATATTCTGTTAAATGTTTCCTGTTTGGGATTTGAGTTTCAAAGTCCTACTAAACTTGGCAGCTTATTTCCTAAAAGCCAGTCTGCTGCAAGGACTGACTGAGACAAGAGTTAGGATTTGAACAAAGTCTGAGATGATAAGAGAAATAACCAGGATGAAAGCGAGCTTTGCTCTCTCTTTTTCCTTAGGAACTGAAAGAAAGACATGTTTTAAAGATGAATCAGTAGTTTTACAACTGGTCCTGGTGAGAACATTTAACTTTCAGTGACCACATGATAAAGTTCTTAGGACAGGATTTGATGCTCAGAGATGAAAGTCACCTACCCTAGAGAAAGAATGAATATTCTTACAAAGAGCTCTTACTGATCCTAAATGTATTATTAGGATTATTTCAACCAAGGAAGCAGTTATGAAAAGTTATTCAAGTTGGTATTACCTACTTCATGTCTTATAGTTTATTCCTTACCAGAAACCCCATGAATTAATGATGTGTTAGGTCAGTTTCCTGTTGCTGTAACAAAATACCTGAGACAAATTATTTTATAGGAGAAAAAGTTTACTTGGGCTTAGGGATTCAGTCCATAGAAATTTGGTACTCTTGCTACGGGCCTGTGGTAACATAGTACATCATAGCAAGTGCACATGGCTGAAGAGATCTGTTCCTGTCATGGTATCCAGGATGCAAAATAGAAAGAGGAAGGGCGGGAATCCTAACATCTCTCTCAAGGGTTTGCCCTCAGTGTGCCCTAACTTCCACTAGGCACTACATCCTAAATTTTCCTGGCTTCCCATTAAAGCCACAGGTTGGTCACCAAGCCCTTAGCATATGGACTTTTAGAGGACAATTGAGATCCAAACCACAACATACTGATACTATCATATTTGATCAATTCTAAGGAGCTTGGATTTTCCACATTTTTAAAATTTTGGATATAGAAATACATTTTGTAGTTAGTGTGATGATGAATTGGCAGGGTTCCCCTCCCCTCTTAAGGGAATATAAAATAACAGAGTCACAATCAATGTTAACTTTAAATTTATGACATTCTCCATTGAGGAGGCAAAAGAAGGCAGAGTTGATTTTGCATTGCTCCCGTAAATACAGTAGGTTGAAATGCATAATTCAGGGGCCATTAGATAACTTTTTATAGCTGCTTCCCTGATTGTCCCATTCCACCACTATTTTTCCATGAAAGTTTAACTTAAACACAATCATATTTGACAATATATTGGACTATTTAAATCTTTAAGGTGCAGGAGTCCATGGTTGTGTTTCAACCTCACAAACCTAAAATTGTATGCAGTGACAATTATGTATGTGTGTGTGCAAGCACATATAGCAGATATTTTCATTTCTCTGCCCATAACTTCATGACATTAATTTCCACACAATCGTAATTATTTACTTAAATAATTGCATAGATGAGATTTTTACTTTTTAATGGCTGTGGATACACATTTATCTTGCATATAGAATGAGTGAATAGTGCTCAGCAGTTACTGATCCTAGAAGCAGCCCTTGAAAAGTGTTGGAAAGGGCATTGGTAGGCAAATATTTCCATTTCTTTGCTTTGGTTGAGATAACTCTGAGGAATACAGTATGCTTTCTCCATATTTCATCAGCAGATTGAGCGATGTTTGCCTATAATGAGAGCTGGCTTAAACAGGGAACTTCTATTGGCTTCCTTCTACCTTTTTTATTTCCACACTCTGCTCTTTATTTCCTGAGTTCACCTTCCAAATAAACTATTTGCACTTGACTCTTGGCAGTTTATAGGAAAATTGCATATATGTGTGTACATATACATCTTATGAGAAAATGTCCAGTTTTAGTAAATGTGTTTATTTAGTATTTTACTAAGAACAACTATCTCATCATGAATTCTTAAAATTTCAGTTAAATGTGTTTATTTAGTAAATAGTTTATTAAGAACAACTATCTCATCATGAATTTTTTTATCTGATCTTTAAAAAACAGCATCTGATCCTGAAAAGAGCACTGAGAGGAGAGCTTGCACAGCAGGCTGTTTACTTGCTTCTTGCATGTTTCCAAGGGAACCTGGAATCAAAATTGACCTATGGCCAACCCCTGGGAATCTGGCCTTCAAGAGACTCTTTAATGTTGATGATTGATGATTCTGTTATATACACTTGGAGCAACAGACCATGCCATATTAGCTTGTCAGGACTCTTTTGCACAAACATCGAGACTGATGATGCATACCTGGTTTCATTGTTGGAGTCCTGAGTTTTGGTTATCATGACTGGCAATGTAACATAATATACTAATAGGATCAGTCCTTCATAAAAGCTTTCTGTAGGCAAAGTCTTTTTTTACATGCCATTGTAGCTCATAGCCAGAGAAAAATGTATTCTATACAATGACCCCAAATGAGGGAGCACTAGAAAATACACATTTAGCTCTTCTAAATTCTGCCTAGTGCTTCTCTTCCTGTTGCTCTTGCTCCACATCCTCTGCTCTATTTAACCTTATCCATGAGCATAACCTGCTATTGCCCCTTGTGAATCTTTTAAGAGACTGAGCCTACTTGATGGTGGTCTTGAGACCTCTGAAACAAATACCAAGAGAATTTTGACAGAAATGCATCAAGCAGAAACTTTCCCATCTAGGGTACTTTCTAGGGAAAGGCATGCCAACTGGACAGCTTTAGAGGGAAGTGATCTTGAAGGGTAGGCATTAATCCTGGGTTATTGGCTTCTCTCCAAAGAAGAACATGTGTGAGAGTGCTATATTCAACCTCACTGCCTTCACAAATCTAGCTTTGGGTTTATGTTTAGGGTGAATAGCAATGAAAAGTATCTGTTGTTGGTGCCTAATTACAGAAGAGGTTAGTGAGTTCCTTTGTCATCACTGTCTGGAAGACTGTCACTGTGTGACAAGTGAAAGCACAGATCAGGGAGTCATCTCTAGACCTCTAGACCCCTGAGACTGAGGCCAGAAAGAGTAGGCAGCCCTGCTGTTCTCTTTTGGGAAATGGGAGTTGCAACAAGTTTGAATAGGAAGTTAAATGGAATGATTCAAACTAACAAAAGGATACACTAAGTTAAGAATAGCCTTGTAGCAAAACTGGAAGGCAGGAAAGCCACATGCTTAAGGGGTTCAAAATCATGAAGGTACCAGGAGCAGAGGCACAAGCCTGTAATGCTAGGGACTCTGGAGGCAGAGGCAAGAGGATCACAAGTTTGAGGCCAGAGGCAGCCTGTGTGACTTAGTCAGTACCTGTCTCAAGGTAAAAGAGTGATAAATGGTCTAGAGAGGTGCAGCTCAGTGGTGGAGCACTTGCAAGGCATGTGTGAGGCACTGGGTACAAACCCCTAGTTCTGCAAATTTAATTAATTGGTTAATTAATTAATTCAAATAAAAAATATGAAGGATGGGGGTCACTTGATTTCCCAGACATCATGCTGGATTTCTAGATGGAATCATTTTGAAAGAAAGTTTATTTCTCTAGGGCTTACTAAACTTGTTAAGGATAGAATCATGCATTTGGACCCATATCTTATTTTCAAGTTAGTGTTTGCCACAGAACTTCGGAATATACTCAGTCAAATCAACATTTACTTTGTTAACATCACTAACTGTTCTTTAAGAAAAATATATTCCTTTGATTTAAATGGTATAAATGGTAGTAGTTCATTTCATCTTCTTACTCCTCTGATCTTAAAAATATTCTTTTGGGAAGATTCCATTTCAACTTGTCAGAATTCATTTACCAGCCTGATAAAGGTAAATACAAAAAGAAACTAATGGAAGTGATAAGTTTATGTTAAAAGAAAATGCAGATTATTGTAGGGAATGTGTGACTATATCCATGTAAAAGAAGAATTTTTCAGGGCCAGCTCTTTAATTTACATTTATTTGAGGTCTTATGTGATTCTACTTTCCAGTGGTTGTGTCACCAGTGGTGGGAGATGCTGCAGCCCAGCATTGCCTCCTGCCCTGATGAGTTCCCCTTTTTGGTACCTCACTCAGGGAATGCCAGGTCCTAGGCTCAGTCAGGATGAATTTCAGGATGAGTCAGGGAGTGAAACAGTGCTGGAGGGTTTCAGCATATTTAGTCTCTCTCCAAGGTGCTAGAGTTTAGCTCAGTTGGTAGAGTGCAGCTCTGTGCTCTCTGAGGCCATGAGTTCAAAGGTCAGCACTGCATAAATAGGAGAAGGACTTGGCAACCCACTCCTGATACAATCCCCAAATAATCTGCCATTGACACCCCTATGAATAGGAGATAAACACTGATAGAGTGCCGGGCATGGCACAGAGTTGGGAAGTCTTTCATTCTTTTGTACATAGGGTTGTAATTAGCAGGACCCTACTTGATGGCACCTGAGAACAAGCAGTGTCTTTCCTTTCCTTGAAAAATGAGATGAGTTATATGAGTCTGAGAAAAGAAACTAGACAAGCTCAACTTGCCCTTACTCTTCCTTTCTTTTTGCATCACTTTCTCTGAGCATAATGAGAAGCTTCCTTTTGACCTGCCCTCTCAACTGTGTAGACCTAGCCAGCAGGCCCTCTGTGCCCCAGTGCTACCTGTGGCCCTGTTGGCCATACTAAGGAATGATGTATTAGCATGCTGATAAGCTCATCATCTTCCAGGAACTCTTATTCACACTATGCTGACATTTAGGTATCCATTTTTCTGTTTTCTATTTCAATTTTTTAATTTATGCTTAGATAAGAAAGAGGGTATTATTATCAAAGCCCTTAGATCTTGTGCTTATTTGCTTGCCATGAAGCCTTCAAAAGTATATGAGATTGGAATCTCACCAAACAAAAGCTTCAGAAAGAAAAGTTTCTGGTATAAGGTTGATGGCTGTAGTAAATGAAGACTACTCTGTTTTAGTATAGAAAGGTCATTTTGGCTTTGACTTTGGAGAGTCACTGTAGGCTCTACTGGCTTTGTGCATAGTGAAGGGAATGTTGTACACAGGCTGGAATTTTTCAAATGTAAATGCAAGATGTTCAGTTTCTAGCAAATGCAGAATAATGAGTCCTTACCAAAAATGAACCTCCGTGACATCAAGAAAATGTTGACCTTTGGACTCAGCAGTGTGGGCTAATGTTAATTTAGGCATATGTGCTGCCACAATATGAAAAAAAATATTTGTCATTTCACAGTGTATCTCATTCAATCAGGAAAGAAGGAATTCAAAAGTTGAAAATTTGCCACAATGTGCATCAAAGGATACAATCAATATAAGGAAAAGGCAATCTACAGAATGGAAGAAAATATTTACAGGTCAAAAATATAAGGAGTTAGTGCTAGAATGCATAAAGAACTCCCACCACTCAACAGCAAAAAGTGACAACCCAATGAAAAAAAATAAGCAAAGGACTTGAATAGCTATTTCTCCACAGAAAATATACAAATTGTCATGTAAACATATAAATATATACCCATTGTCACTAACAACTAGAGAAATGCAAATCAGTACACCATAAAATATCACCTCACCCCCATCACAGTGGCTACTATCAACAATCCAACAAACAAACAAAAATCACCAACAACAGAACAGAAAAGTGATGGTGAGGAGGAGAATATGGAACACTTGTACATGGTTGATATAATTGTAAAATCATGAAACTGTTATGGAAATAAGCATGGACAGTCTTCAAAAAATTAAATTAAATTGCTTCAAAAAATTAAAAAAATATAATTGCCATCTGATTGAGCAACCCCACTTCTGGATATATATCCAAAAGAATTGAAAATAGGATCTTGAAAATATACTATTCACAAAACACAAGAAGTAGAAGCAACTCAAATATCTATTAACAATGAATAGATAAAAATGTGATACATACATACAATGAACTGTTATTAGAACTTTAAAAACAAGAAAACCATGTCACTTGTTACATTATGGATAAACTTGAGGACATAACTCTAGGTGAAATGAGTCCATAACAGGACAAACCTGTATAATTCCACTTATTGAGGTATGTAAAATGATCAGTCGTAAAAACAGAAAGTAGAATATTGTATACCATGGGCTAAGGGGAGAGGAAAAAGAGAAGACCCATTACTATTAAAGTTTTTCTTTACAACGAAAACAAGGGATAAAGAATGATAAACAAGCAGGGCGTGGTGGCACATGCCTGTAATCCCAGCGGCCAGGCAGGCAGAGGCAGGAGGATCATAAGTTTGAGACCAGAGGCAGTCTGTATAATTTAGGGAGACCCTGTCTCAAAAAGTAAAAAAAAAAAAAAAAATTGGTTGGGGTTGGGGGAAACTCAGTGGTACAGCACTTGCAAAGCATGCAAGTGTGAGGCCCTCGGTTCAAATTCCAGTACCAAAAAATAATAATAATAAATAAAAGATGAACTATGTAAACTAGGGAATACAAGTAATTATCTTAGGAAAAAACTGACATATTAGAGGACAGAAATTTTCAAAATGAACAGAATGAATCTTGAACATCTAGATATAAAAATGAAAATGGGAGAAGATAAAGTCAGGTCAAGATGTAGTTACAAGGGATACTAGAAAATAGAAGAACTCTTCTATGCATTACGAGTCAATAATCCAAACAATAAATGGGCAAATGAATGTAACAGACAATTCTCCAAAGAAGTACAAATGGCATATATATATCTGTTAAGGGTAGAATCATGCATTTGGACCCATATCTTATTTTTGAGTTAGCGTTTGCCACAGAACTTTGGAATATACTCAATCAAGTTAACATTTACTTAGTTAACATCACTAACTGTTCTTTAAGGAAAACACATTCCTTCAATTTAAGTGATATAAATGGTAGTAGTTCATTTCATCTTCTTACTCCTCTAAATGCAAGTCAAAGCCACATTCAGATTCCAGCTTACCCTAGTCAGACTGGCTACCATGAAGAAAACAAACAATAACAAATGCTGGCAAGTATGACCAGAAAAAGAAACTCTTATACACAACTGGTGTAAGTGTAAATCAGTGCAGTCACTATGGAGATCAATTTGGAGTCCCCCCTCAAAACCAAAATACCATATAATCCATCTGTACCACTCCTAGGTATATACTTGAAGAAATCTGAATCAGCATACCACAGAAACACCTGCACATCCTTGGTCATTGCAATGCTATTCACAATAGCCAAGTTATGGAATCACCCTAGATGTCCATCAACATATGAAAGGATAAATAAAATATGGTATATATACATAAAGAAGTTTTATTCAGCCATAAAGAAGGACGTTATGTCATTTGCAGGAAAATGAATGGAACTGGGGTTATGTTAAGCAAAATAAGCCAGACGCATAAAAACAAATGTCACATATTTTCTCTCATGTGCAGAATTTATATATATATATATATATATATATATATATACTGCAGCCATAGCCCTGTGGCATCCAATCCCATCAGATCTCAGAAGCTAAGCAGGGTTGGGCCTGGTTAGTACCTGGATGGGCAACCGCCTGGGAACACCAGAAGCTGTAGGCTTGGGAGAAGGACCTGGCAACCCCCTCCCAAAAATCAATCTGCCATTGAAAACCCTATGAACAGCAGAGAAGCACTGACAATAGTGTTTCCCCTGTTGTACAGAGGGTCGCTATGAGTCGGATACCGACTCGAAGGCACCTAACAACAACAACAACAACTATATATATATATATATATATATATATATATATATATACACACACATATATATATATGGGCTGGGATTTAACTCAGTTGGTAGAGCGCTGCGCTGCAATCTCTGAGGTCCTGAGTTCAATTCCCAGCCCACAAAATGGGAGAAGGATCTGGCAATCCACTCCCAAGGCAATCCCGAAACAGCCATTGAAAACCCTTTGAGGGTTGCCATGAGTTGGATACCGACTCGACGGCACCTAACAACAACTATATATATATATATATATATATATATATATTTATATGTGTGTGTATATATGTAGTATGTGTGTGTATATATATACACACATATATGTGTGTGTGTATATGTGTGTATATATATATATATATATATATATATATATATATATATATATATATGTAGAAGGGGACTATTTGAGAAATAGAAAGGGACCAGTGGGCAATGGGAGGATATGAGCAAAGTATACAATATACATACATGAAAATGTCAGAATGAACTGCATCAATTTGTGTAATGAATATACTGTTGACAATAAAAAGGATGTAAAAAAGAAAACTGATTAGATTCATAAGAACTATTGATTTTCCTCCTAGGAGCAGAGGGAAATTACTATTTATATTTTGGTTTTCTAGTGAAGCAAAGAAAAGGGAGGTTTGAAGATCAGTTAAGTCATCATTTACAAAAGCACAGTGACATACATCCTTTCTCTCACCCACATATATTTGATACCAGACCAAGTTGTACATCTTGTCACTACACATAAGTTATAACTTAAATCAGTACACTTATTTCTAATATCTCTGACACTGCTGTAATGTAATTTCTTATAATCTTTTACTTAGAAAATTTATAGCCCCCAAACTGAGCTCTTAAGATTTTTTTGGTAAATCAAGCTATTTGAAATCACAAAGCAACAATGTCAAAGAAGTTGAAAAGCTGGGGTCAGGAAGCCCTCTCAGAAGCTGATGGACGATTTGAGTTTTGAAGATTCAGAAGGACTTGATCAAGCAGAGAATGAACAAAAAGCATTTTAAGAAGAAAAACTATAAGCAAAGGTCCTTAAGTAACAGGTATAATAAAAGTGGCCAGCTGGAAGTTTTAAGGACTGTAGGTAATTCTTGTAGGGATTCTTGAAGAAGCATCTTAGACAATGTAGATTTTGATCTGTGCATGAAAACCAATATTTTGAAGTTTGAACCATACTCGTGCATATATTTTTCCATACTGTTGGGGAAGGAGAAGTATAACATTCCAACTTAAATAAAATTATGGCTTGTACTTAAACATGAAAAAGATTGTGTGCATGGCACAGTGTCCAGGAGTGTTTTGTTCTTTTGTACATAGGTTTGCTATGAATTGGGCTCAACTTGAGGCACCTAACAACAACATGGTTATTGAGAAATGTGTTTCCTCCCTTTCTTCATATTCCTTGCATTTAAGTGAACAAACATTTCTCCTTCCCTTAATGAATCATTAAATCTTAAGTACAAATGACATTTGCATACCTGAAGAGCAAGCAACCTTTGATTTCTTATGTATCAGTTTTTGAAAAGGGGTTATCCCATCTATTTCTTTAGCAGACTTCTCTGTATAATAGGAGTCATTTCAATGCAATAATTTGCAATTGCATTTCAATGCAATAATTTGTTGTCATCATGGTGAGGAAGACAAGAGGGGAAAAGCTTAGCATTTCTTAACAGAAAATGTCTTCCTAAATAACATAATATATCAAAAGTGCAACATAGTATCTGACTGATGCTAGGGTTCTTGATGCACTTAAAGTTTAAATGCAAAGAGAGGACTGGAAGTCTTTCTACATCTGTCATTCTCAAATGTCAAAGACTGTACTTCTGTCTTCCAGCTCAAGGGCTAAAATGTGCTTCTCTTTTCTTTTGTTTTTCTGTGCTTGGTGATTGAAGCCAAGGTCCTCACACATGTCAGGTAAGTGCTCTAACACTTAGCTGCACTTGTAGGCCTATTGTTGTTGTTGTTGTTGTTGTTGTTGTTGTTATATTTATTTTGAGACAAGTTCTTGTTAAATTGTGCAGGCTGCCTCTGACCTTGAACTCAAGATCCTCCTGCTTCAGCCTCCCAAATTGGTGGGAATGCCACTATGCCTAACAAAAGTTTATTTTTCAACATCTACAGGCATTTGTTTACCTAAGAAATATAGCTGACATCTTGTAGGTAGAAGACAAAGATGCTGATAAACATTCTGCAAGACACAGGACAGTTTGTCATGAAAAGTATCTCTAGCCCATAATAGTGTTCCAGTTCAGAAGGTCTTTTCTAGACCAACCCTTCCAAATTATAGAAGAAGGATCTAAGGTCTAGACAGCATGTAGATCAAAGTCTCCCAGTTGGAGAAGAGTGGGATTTTCCCTCCCTGCCTCATATGCAAATCAGGTTATGTCTACTAACCACACAATTATATCCCAAACAGCAAGAAAGATGTGATTCTAATGGAAATCCAGGGAGTTAGAGTATCTACTAACATGATCATGAATTTCCTTTTATGAGGATGTTAAACCTCTGTGTTTTGCCTCTTGGAAACAAACCAACAAATACTGAGAAAAAAAAGGGATCTGATTTCAGAAGAAAGAGACAGTAGGGGTTTTCTTAAATTACATTTCTTATAAGAAACCAGAAGACTCTGTGTTTTCTTCAAAGGTATAAATAAAACTCATATGAGCCTTGGAGAATTTGAATCACCCACTCTTTGACACCTAAAATTTCACTTGGCCAAACAGCATCTGTAGTGCATTTTTAAAAATGCCAGTCAGATTTTATTGCTCTTCTGCTTAAAACTCACCAATGTCTTCTCATTGCAGTCCCAATAAATCTCTGATTCTTTTCTCAGTCCTGCAAGACATTTTTAGATCTGACTTTTCTACCACTTTGCCCTTATCATCTTCTCTCCAGATTGTCTCTGCCTCAAGACTTTGAATTTATTCTTCCCTGTAGAAGAAATGCTATTGCTCCCGAAAATTTCATGCTTTGCTCTCTCTCATCATTCACTCAGTACTTGGGGAAAATGTCATCTCTTCTGAAGAAAGGATTACCCTGCTTAAAGTTACTAGTATGATGACTTATCAAAATCATGTGTTAATCTCTTTCATAACACTAAGAAAATAAAAATCTTTAGTTAGCTTATTGTTCACCTAGAATGAGCTTTTTCCTCATTCTAGAATATACTTCTCAAGATGGCAGGACTGCTTCTGTCTTGTTTAGAGCTATATCTCATAATATCTAGAACAGTCTATGGCACTCAGTACAACTCAATATGTTCTTTAGTGTATGAATAAATGAAGTCAAGTCAATAACAACAGTGAGAGGAAAAGTTTCCTTCTCCCTCTTTTTTTTGGGGGGGTATGGGATTCAAACCAGGGTCTCATACACTAGATAAATACTCTAACACTGATCTGCACCCCAAGACCCCTTTTAAAATTTAATTTAATTTTTCTTTATTTTGATACAGGGTCTCACTAAGTTGCATAGGCTGCTTCTGGCCTCAAACTTGTGATCCTCCTGTCTCAGCCTCACAAGTCAATGGCATTAGGCATGGGCCATAGACCTGGCCCAATGCTTGTTTGTTTGTTTGGTTTTGTTTTAGTTTTTGGCAGTGCTAGAAGTCAAACCCAGGTCTTTGTGCATACTAAACAAATGCTCTATGACTGAATTACATTCTCAGACCATGGTTCTGTCACTTTCTATGACTTTATCACTTTGATTCCTCCTTGGAAAACTAAGATAACCTAAATGTCTACCACACAGGATTGTTATAATCAAATTGGATATCAGATCCAAGGGTCTCATTCCAAAGCCTGGCACCTAGAGTTTAACAATTATTAAGTTATTATCTGTAGGTATGATTTATTAAGGACTCATTGCTGCTTGCTACCATTTAAATACTATAAGTAACAAAATCAAACAAGAAAACACTGAAATATTTCAGGAACTCTAAAGGAATTGTCTGGCTGTATAAAAATAGCAACACAGGGGGAAGTTAGAGACTGGAATATTGTGCCAAACAGGGCCCAAGTGGGATACAAGGCAGATGGAAAAGCTGATGATAGCAGCAGGAGAAAGTAGGCAGGCAAATCCCTGGGGCCTGTAGGAGGGAGGCAGGGGTTTGAAGAGTACCCCTCAAACTTACTGCCTATGAAGGAGAGAAGACTCAGGTCTATGGTTGTGTTGGTTTTCAATGGAAATGGAGAGAAGATATTAAACTTGATACATTTTCTAGAAAAGCAATCACAAACTCCATTTTTGTAACAGATGAAACAATGTAGAAAAAAGATGAAGTTAAAAGATATTGCAAATGTTTTAAATAGACAAGCATTCTATTCTTTCTAGTTATTTCCTGAAGTTTCTAATTTATTGATATACTTGTATCTATAGATCACATTTCTTCTCTGTTTCTGTTTCCTTTTCTTCTCCTCACCCATTTCCCTTCTTTCTGTCTCTTTTGTATTTCTAGGTCTTTTTCATTCCTCATCTCTTTGATGTTTTGAGCATAGTGTATTTTCAGATGATTTCCATAGGAAATCCAAAGGAAAAACCACATTCTCTTTCCAGAAACACTTCTAACATGAGCTTTATAGTGCCTCTGATTAAAATAATTAGTCTTCATTTGCTTCAAAATAGTCAGGATTGTAAGTGACTCCTGCCAGGTTGTAAACCATTCAAGAGTCAGAGCATGTTGTATTGCTTTCCATCCCCAGCGTGTGTCCATGGGCTGGAATACTCCCAAGGTCTAATAAATGACTATGTTAATAATAAATGAATGTTTATTTTCAAAATGCAGTCATGTTTTACTTAATGATGAGGATACTCTGAGAAATTCAGCATTAAAGGATCTCATCATTATGCAAATACTCTACTTGGACATACGTGATACTAAATAAAGCACAAGAGAAATGATGTAATGAAGAGACATAATAAACATAGGATATAAGAAGATGCTACATGTTTTACAGAGTATACTATTTTACAGTGAACATTTCTAATAAGTAGAGAAAATATATATTCTATAATAATAAAAAAACTATTGTATAGTAAATACATAAACCAGTAATCTAGTCACTTTTATCATTATTATGTATGCTACATAATTGCATGTTTTATACTTTTATATGACAGGCAATGTAGGAGGCCTGTTTACACCAGAAAGGCAAAAAAGCATGCGAGTAATGTGTTGTACTAGAACATTATGATGTTAGTACAAGATAGGAAGTTTTCAGTTCCATTCTGGTCTTATGGGACTACCACTGTGTGCGTGTGTGTGTGTGTGTGTGTGTGTGTGTGTGTGTGTGTCCTGTCATTGATGGATATGTTGCTATGCAGCACATCTACCAAAGGACCCAACATAAAATTCATGAAAGACACACTGTAGGTTTGATGAAGTGGGAGTGAATTTATTCCCTGGAATTTCTCATAAGAAATATCATAAAAGCCAGTACAGGCAGAAGATGAGAGCCCAAAGTAATCTAAATATGACCTGCAGCAATCCTGGGAGAGAAATGAAAAGCAAGCAAAGGGCAGGCATGAACATTGGTAGGAGTGATGGTGGAGACAACAGTATTGTGGTCTATCTATGCAATATGTCCCTTCTCAACACCATCTAAATCTTCAGTAAGGTTGCTTAACTGGTAAAATGCCCTGGTTGATCTTTTGCAGCAACCAGAGAAAGAATAGACAGAGTGGCCAACTGTCATTTACACTACTAATTTGTGTATGGCTGTGATATAGCACCCAGACTCCTGAGAAATAGAAGATGCAAAATAAAATTAAAATAATGTACTTTTCCATTTAAGTAACATTTTAAAACTTATTTTTCTTTAACTCCAAGGGTTAGAAAGATGAGTGGTCTCATATACTACTATTGGAAGTAAGTAGTATTAGTAGTCTGTAAAATAAAGGGTGACAAAATGTATCTTGCTTTTAATATATAAATTTCTTTGACCATAAAATTCTACTTTTAGGAATTTATCACAAATAATTGAAAAAAAATAAAGAGATTAGAAGAAGAGATTAGAAGTGATGGACATGTTTATGGCCTTGAAGGTGGTGATGGTTTCATGGATGTGTACTTATTTCCAAATTTATATAAACGTATATTTTAAATATGTGGAACTTATTATGTATCAATCATAGCTCAATCAAGTGGTTAAAAATAAGCAATCAAAAATTAATAAAAAGATAGTATTTCTATTTAAAATTTTGACAATTGAAGCTACCTAAATGTTTATGTTTAGAAATATAATTGTAAGTATTCATAGACTATTACATAGTAAATATATCTATAAAAAGCTTTTCATGACATAGAAAAATAGATATTATTTAAAATTAACAACAAAAAAACAAGATATAAAATTACAAATCAATGTGGAGTCTTTTTACATATATATAAAATTTTGCAAATTTGTGTACTTTCTAAATTTATTTGATGCACAATAAAAAAGAGAAACTAGGACTTAAATTTTTCAATAGCTTCATCCCTGACCTCTCTCAGTTTGTATAATTATCAAAGGAAATGCTGCTTTAGTAGCATGAAGTGCAGCTAACACTCACATCTTGGTTCCTAATATCATCCTCCAATACAAGAAACTATGGCTCACTAGAGAAGTGACCTCACTCAGGAGGAGGGAGAGGATAAGATGATCCTGGAGCATTTTGTAGTGCCATAAAATAAGGAAATGCTAAAAACCAATGAAAAAGCAAAACATGCATGATGGGGTCATATCAAAACAACCAGAGTTTACTGAAAGACCTCCCAATAGCCAAAGCTGGAACAATTTGATTCACAAAGTAATGTAGTATTGGATCAAAGTGTAAAGTAAATACTCATGAGTTCATATTCATATAAAAATGATTAGGTGAGTAAATAAGTAGGGAGAAGAGATCATGTCTTGCTGAAAAATTCCAAATAAGTTGGGCATGATGGCAGGTACTGTAATCCCAGCTACCAGGGAACCTAGAGTAGAAAGATCTCTATTTTGAGCTAAGCTTTTACTGCATAATGAGACCAGGTCTAAAAAATAAAAATGAAAAAATAGAAATGAAAAAAGGAAGGAAGGAGAAAAGAAAAAATCCAAATAATTATGTAACTACCCAGCTCTCAGGAGGGGCATATATCCTTACTTTTTAAGTGAGAGTTGTGCATAGTGACTTATGTCCAAAGACTCAGTATAGAAATGGGGGGAAAGAGTAACATTTCAATGAACAAACCTGACAAATATTCCCTCTAATTACTGACTATGGCCAATATTACCACTGTAAAATTATGGCAATAGAAAGTAACATTCATCCCACAAAAAACATAAGTCCAGTCTAATGAGTAAAAAAGCACGAAATAAATTACAATGGAGGGGCTTCTTACAAAGTACTTTACCAGTACTCCTCAAAAACATCAAGGTTATAAAAACAAGGCAAATCTGAGAAACTGTTAAAACCAAGAGAAGTCTAAGGAAACCTCATGTGTAGGCTTGTGCATCACGAAGGCAAAATACCTGACAGACCAACTTATAACAGAAAAGATTCATTGAGGCTCACCATTTAGAGTACTTCAGTTCAAAGAGGCAACGCAGACATGGTAGCAGCCTGTGACAGAGAACTTCACATCATGGGAATCAAGAAACTGAGATCACTAGAACCAAGGGTGTAGGTAATACCTCCAAAGGTCTCTTCCCAGTGATCCACCTCCAAAAACTCAAGTCCAACCTTCCAAAATTCCATAATTTCTGAGGATAACACCACTGGCTGGGGACAAAGTGTCAAACACATGGCCTCTAGGGAACATGTTAGATTTAAATTGTAATACTCCACCCCAACTCTTAAATGTCCATAGCCATCTCATAATGCATTTAGGCAAACTTGAAGAGTCCCAAAACGTTAATATTTCCAACCTTGTTAAAAAGTCCCAGTCTAAAGTCTCACCACTGAGACCCAAGGCAAATTTTGCTGTAAGCCTCTGCAAAACAAACAAACAAGCAAAAAATTTTTACATAATTACAACATAAATGACCCAGAATAAGCATTCCCATTCAAAAAGAGAAGAATAGAGGCACAGTGAGGAAGAATTGGCCCATAGAAAGTTCAGCAGAGCACACAAATCCTGTAACTGCATATCTGGAACACACAATGCCAGTAACTGGGGTTGAACAGGCTTGGGAAGTGCCATCCCTATGGCCTTGCCATTTGCAGGCCACATGCCCTCCTGGAGCTGGCTCCACCCATTGCTGGTAGCTTTCCTTGGAAGATGTTATACATTGCTGGCATCTCTGGTATCCTGGGATCTTCCTTAGAACTTAGAGTCCACCCTCAAATCTTCACAAACCAGCCCTTCAGGGGCTATTTGCAGGATCTGACTCTGGTACACATTTCCCAGTTTCACAGGCTATTCCCTGAAATCTTGATGGTGGCAGCCTCCATAACCCTTTAACCATGTAGACAATACCAAGATCTGCTGCCCCCTTGTGTCTCTGTGTGTGTAGTCTAGGAAACCACTTCCCTGGGCAAACCCTTCTCAGGAGTCTGTCCCAGAGGAATTTGATTCTCAGATAATCTCTTTTCAAATGAAAGTCTTTTAAAAGAATTTCTACTTTCACACTCTAGAGTATTAGATGAGAGTGGCCTAACAACTCTGATTTTCCCCTGGGGCATTTTTCCTGTTGTTCAAGTGCAAAGTGTGTGACTTCTTTTTAGCTACTACTTATTTCTTTAACATAGTCCCCTTACCCAAACTCATCTGATTCATATATTTAAACACGCAGTGCCTTTTTTCTTCTCCAAATGCACATTTTAAAAAACTTTCTGCAGTGCCTTTTGCTCAGTTTTTTCATCATAATTCTGGCTAAAAGCATCCAAAAACAAGCAAACTATAACCTCAGTATTATTCTTCCATAATATTTCTTCTGTCAAATTAATAATTCCATTATTTTTAAATTTAGTTCCTTTGAATCTTTAGGACATTGCTAAACAACAGAAAAAGTATTTTATAGAATGTAAGATGAATGGACTCTAGTCCAATTCTCGCGAGTCCTTGTTTTCCTCTGAAACCCTATGAGCCTCATCTTTTCTGTCTGCATTTCTATCAGTGTTCTGGTCTTCCAAACTTGCACTAGAACTGCTTGTAAAACTCTGCTTATAGCATTCAAGAGTTTCTGTACCCACATCCTCAAACTCTTCCTAATTCCTCCCTCAAATTCCAAAGGCCTAAGACCCACGTGGTCACATTTCAGCACAGCAACAATGTCCTCACACCCAGTACCAATATTCTGTGTTAGTAAGCTTGTGTGCAACTGTGAAAAAATACCTGTCAAAACAACTTCTGGAAGAAAAGATTTATTGGAGCTCACAGTTTAGAGAATTTCAGTCCAAAGAGGCAAGAGGAGCCCAACAGGACGGCAGGTGTCTGGGCCTGTGACAGAGAACCTTGCATCATGGATATCAGGAAATAGAGAGAGATTACTGGAACCAAGGGTCCAGGTAAAAACTCCAAAGTCCTGCCCCCAGTGACCCACCTCCACAAAGCCACATCCCACTTCCCAAAGTTCCATAGTTTACCAGGATACCACCACCATTAGGGGACAAAGCATTCAAACACATGACTTTTGGGGAACATTTTAGATTTAAACAATGAAACATGACAAGTAAATGCAATTTGATATCTTGGATAGGATCTTAAAACAGAAAAATACATTAGGTAAAAACTGAGAAAATCTCAACAAACTATGGACTTTACATAAAAATAATGTACCTATATTGGTTCATTGCTTTCTAAAACTGTTCCATAAGACATTAATTTGGGAGAAACTGGATAAGGAGGTCTATGGGAACTCTCCAAATTATCTCCTCAAATTTTATGTAAGTCTATTCTTTTAAAAATGTCTATTAAAAGGTTCTATTAAAAATGAATAGCAGTTTATGTTAAAATTCTATGTCCAACCAAACTATCAAGTATGATTCATCTTAAAAGAATCAACTTGCATATCTTTCCTTGGGAAGAAAAATGCTTTGGCAAACAAAGGGTGGCAATCTGAAAGCATAAATACATTACATAAGCATAAATACATTAAATTTTTATTAGTAGTGGTACATAGTTAAATGCAAATGAAAAAAACAGTAAGAATCCCTCTCATATTCACCTATTTGTCTAATGGAAATCAGGTACGAATGAAAATATAACAGGGATTCATACTACCAGTGGAATATAAACATTTCAAGCCATTTTCCTTAGCAATTTGTTTCAGATGGGCACATCCCATAACCCAGAATTTCACTCTAATTGGCCACATTGAAGACAATGCCATTCATGCTCACAGAGATGTGGAGGAGAATGTTTTATGCAGCAGCGTTCATAATAGCAAAAACAAGTAGAAAAAAAAACCTTAAAAAGCTCTTACAAAAACTAATGCAGTTGATTAGTACAACATAATATCTGACATCATTTAAAATGAACAGATTATATCTACATGTGTCAACACGAAGAATTTCAAAAATAAACTTGAATGAGCCCACTGCAATTAGAAAACACACACAGAATGAGCCCTTTTGTGTAAAATATAAACACATACAATGAATGCAGATTTAGCATTTTGCTAGTGAACCTTTAATTGTGAGTTTTACCTGCACAGGCTTTTTTCTAGGGAAGATATTTTTGTCTCAATATAATTTAAGGTTAAACATAAAATCCTTATTTTTAGGATGTTGAAGGGATCGCCATACAGAGATAAATTACTGATGGTACACAGGTTTGGTTTGTGCAATATACACATTTCTTCCTTTTACCAAGGTAAGCAGGAAGTGATCTATTGGAAAGATAGGCATGAACTACTTTTTACAGGCAGATCAGTCTCAATGGGCCTCAGCAGTTGTCGCTGGCCCCCAGCAGTGCTAGTGAACTCAGAGAGCAAAAATTTCTTTCTCCAGAATCCCTGCATATGTTGGACATAAGCCTGTATCAGCACTATATCAAATAAGCTCATGTGTGAAATAGTGAGGTGAATGCATTCAGCCATCAATAATAAAAAAACAAATTTAATTTGCCCATTGATGTAGTTAGGTGCCCTGGAGTTGAGTCTGACTCATAGCAACTCTCATAGGGTTTTCAATGACTAATTGTTTTGAGGTTGCTTCGGAGTGGATTGTCATGTCTTTCTCTGGGTTTTGTGGTACTGGAGGTCAAACCCGGCTCCTCAGAGAGTGCAGAACCATGCTCTCCAATTGAGCTAAAACTTAGCTCTTAGTTTATCCATACTAAGTGGGAGCCATTTTTTTTCTAGCTGCAATATAGAAATTAATATTTTAAAATGCCAATGGAGGAATTAATCAAGACTTGATGATCACAAATGTGTAGTATAATTTATTATAGAGTAAGGTCAGGAATTTTATTTAAATGTGTTATGTTTCCTTTGTAGAATTTGTGATTCTTGTGACACTTATCACCATTTTATATTTTTAAATGTGTTGTGATTTTTCTTTCTCATCCTAAACAACCGTTTCTTATTTAGTTTTGTTTTTGTAATTGGGTATTTTTTTATCAATAAAGGACCCCATTTTATGCATATAAAGCACATTTATACTGGTTTTAGGTACATGACATGACAGAAATAGGAAGTATAACAACTTGAAGGTATGAGTCACTGGTGGGGAGAAAAGGAAACAGAAAAGGGACAGATAATTATTTCCTATTTTTAAAGAAAGATTTGATGCACATATGGCAAAATGTTAACATCTGTTTAATCTTAGTGATGGGTACATAGGTGTCTGTATTATTTTTGTAGTTTTCTACATATTTGAAATTATATTAAATTTCATATAGTTATTTCTTAAATCGTTAATATTAATAAGAAATATGAAAATTTAGCCTGTAACCATACCACACTAACATCTGTTGCCATCAGATCTCAGAAGCTAAGCAGGGTCGGGTCTGGTTAGTATGTGGATGGGAGACTGCCTGGAAACACCAAGTGCTGAAGTCTTGGGAGAAGGATGTGGCAGCCCACGCCTAAAACACAGTCAGCCATTGAAAACCCTATAAGTAGCAGTGAAGCATTGACAATAGTGCTGGGCATGGCACAGTATCAGTATTTCATTTGTTGTACATAGGGTCACTATGAGTTGGACCTGACTGGATGGTACCTAACAATAATAAAACATGAATATATATTCATAGGGGCTGGGATTTAGTTCAGTTGGTAGAGCACTGGGCTGCAGTCTCTGAGGTCCCGAGTTCAATTCCCAGCACCGCAAAAATGGGAGAAGGGCCTGGCAATCCACTCCCAAGGCAATCCCGAAAAACAATCTGCCATTGAAAACCCTGTGAGGGTCGCTATGAGTCAGATACTGCTAGACGGCACTTAACAACAACAACAATAATATGTTCATATGAAAATTTAAGATAGTAATGATAACTATATGCTCACATATTATGTAATCTTATTTTGGGTCACTTATCCTAAAACAAAAAATAAAAGGAAATTTTTACATGCATAAAATATTTAGCATTTTAATGTTTATCATTTTAAGCATCTGGTAGAAACAAGGCAATATAGTAAATTCTAAAAGGCTTCCTTATCTATATAAATATTTTGCTTCTAAATTTACCATGCTTATCTTTATATTATTCATGTTTTAAAGGAAAAAAGTTCAGCATGTAACAAGATGAATTTAAGATGCAATGACCTGCACAGTGCATCAATAGGCTAAGTATCTACTAAGCTCCTATTATGTATTAATGGTAGTACTGGGTACAGAACTTGGTCCAGATTTTATGGAGATTACAGTGAGTTAGAAGAGAAAAACAAACAAACAAACAAAAACAATAATATAGGAAGGTACTGAGCATACATTGTGATAAGTATTCCTCAAGGAAAGAAGAACATACAGACACATGCGTACCCATTACTAAGATTAAACAGATATTAAGGTACTTCAGGAGTTAGGGACAGTACCTCATGAATGTACCTCTTAAGAGGTGACATTTTAGCAGATGCTTAAAGGTTTATGAAGACCCCATATTAAAAGAATTGATCAATGATGAAAATAATATGTTAAGGTGCTCCAAATTTTGAGGTTGGAAGAATGGGCAGTGTAAATGTCATTAGAAAAACAAGAGGATCAATTATAGGTGTTGTTGTGATGGGTAAAGAGGAAGTTATATGTTTAATAGTGTGTTTACTTTGAGAAGTTATTAGGATGTCAATCATTTTAAGGCTGAAATGATGTCATCTAAAAAATTACACATATTTAAGCAAATAAAGTGGTTTTATATGTGTAAAAATAGAAAAATATCAAGAATATAACATTGAAAAGCAAGGGGTAAAGTGTATATGATTTATTCAATGTGAAGCCATTTATATGAAATATAAAAATATAAGACAATAGACATATTGGTAGGATTCCATAGACATGTGTAACAAAATCATAAAAATGTGCACATGAGCACATACGCTATAAGACATTGGCTACCTCTGAGAATGAATCAAAGAAAATAGGCTTGGATGTTTCTAACAAGAGAACTGGCAGGGGAAATCCCTTTTCCTGCAGCAAGTTCAGCCTCCTGAAGGAAGAGAGGCAAGGCCCTCTCAGAAAACTGAAGACTGCTGTAGATAGTGGGAAAACCACTGTAGTGGGAGCTCTCTAGTATACTCTACTTCCCTATTCATTTTATTGTCCAGATACCTCTTGTGAGAGTATACAGGTGTTGTTCTCTCTCTCTCTCTCTCTCTCTCTCTCTCTCTCTCTCTCTTTTAGTTTATATTTTAACTTTAATTTTAATTTTAATATGTATTAGTCTCTGTTCTCTCTCTCCTCTTTTTCCCTCTTCTTTCCCCATATCCTCTCCCTCCTCACCCCCAATAGAGAAACAGAGTCTGCTCCCTCCCTATTCCCCATCCCCATTGGAATAGTGACTTGGAGAGTGGGAAACTGAGGAGTGGAGAGGCCAGGACACAGATAAGTGTCTCACAAGCTGATGGTCCACTGAACCTAGGAGAACCAATTAAAAACTAAGCCCATTTTGAGCCAAGTAGGGCTGGTATACCATAGTAAGAGCCCCACAGACTAGACAAATGAGGAATTACGCTGTACCCAGTAGACCAATCAGAGACTGGGATCTCAGGGATCAGAGGGAATCTGAATGGGGCAGAACTGAATACAGAGCCTACACCAGAACCTTATCCAGGGTTCTAAAGCTGCAAAATGCAGGGTTAAGGAGTGAAAATAAAGTACCAGAGATTCGTCATCACACAAACTTGAAGGAACAGCAGAGGAAGAAGTTCTGCACACTTGGGGGAGATGAAAACTAATTCCCTGACCAAATAATGGGTAAGCAAAATCATAAGGCTATAAGAAACACAAAAGGGCAAATGGAATATGAAGACTCCACTGACCAAAGCCTCCCAACAAATACCTCCAATGAATCCCAATTCCTAGAGATCTCTGAATTAGAACTGAGTTTTGGGTATTAGTATGCTAAAAGAAATCAAAAGTAACACCACCAGCACCTTCAAAATCCTTGAAAAGAAGGTATCTTATCTGGAATCTGTACTCTCCTTACAGCTAGAAATGATGAGGAAAAATTAAGTGGCAATACTTGACATGCAAAATAAGCTAAATGATTTAAACTTTGCAAAAGAATCCTTTTCATTGAGACTGGATGAAGCTGAGCTATGAATTTCAGACTCCAACGACTCAATCCAAGAAATTAAATATGTATAGTCATAAATGGAAGTAATGATGAAGGAATTTTAAAAAGATATCCAAGAGCCTCAGACAGAGTGAAAAAATGAAACTTAAGAATTCAGGGTGTCCCTGAAGGAGAAGAAAGTTCCACCAGAGGAGTAGGAAATTTAGTTTATGATATCCTCAAGGAAAATTTTCCAGGGATAATCCAGGATCTGCATACATACACAATTGAAACATTCATGACACTACCCAGAGTAGACCAAAACAGTTACTCCCCAAGACATATCATAGCACAAATGCTTTCATTAGAAACCAGAGAAGCAGTTTTGAGAGCAGCAATGGCAAAACCCCAGATAACTTTTAAAGGAAAATTGATTAAAATTACTGCAGACTTCTACATATCAACATTGAAAGCTAGAAAGCCCAGGACACAGCTACTCCATGTCCTAAAGAGAACAACATCCATCCAAGAATACAATATCCAGCAAAATTATCTTTGAAAATAGATGAGGAGTATAAGACATTCCAAGATATTGACACATTCAAACAATTTGCAACCACCAACCCAGCCCTACAGAGGATTATAAATCAATTACCACATCCAGGTGAGATAAGACACCCTATATAGAAAATCAAAGAATTGAATAGCTGAGATGAGTGCAAATTAAGAAAGGGACAAAGCAACCATGATTCAAAAACCAGTAACGTGTAATGATTTGGATACATAATAATAAATACTTCTCAATAATCACTATTAATGTAAATGATCTTAACTCATCAATTAAGAGACAGAGACTGGCTAATTGGATGAAAAAACATAAACCCTTAGTATGTAGTATTCAAGAAATCCATCTAACTCACAAAGACTGCAATAGGCTGAGAATTATGGGCTGGAAAACAATATACCAAGCAGGGGTAAAATAAAAAATGCAGGTGTTGCAAATTCTAATATCAGATAGATTAACTTTCAATCCAAAACTACTTAGAAGAGATAAAGAAGGGCATTACACATTACTAAAAGGAATAATCAACCAGGAACCAATAATGCTTCTAAATATATATGCTCTAAATACTTGGGCAAATAATCCGAGAAGCTGGACTTTATGAGGAAGAACGTGGCATCAAGATTGGAGGAAGACTCATTAACAACCTGCGTTATGCAGATGACACCACTTTGCTTGCTGAAAATGAAGAGGATTTAAAACATTTACTGATGAAGATCAAAGATCATAGCCTTCAATATGGGTTACGACTAAACATCAACAAAACAAAA